>JAJJWX010004690.1:0-69833 GCA_023529315.1 Papaver bracteatum | reverse complement strand
AGAATAGAATAATAATTGTATTTGTTGTAGAAAACTCTCTTTTTATAGCCCTTTGCTTTCCAAAAATAGGTCAAAATCTTCAAAATCTTCAAGTCCACGTCCATCTACCAAACACCAAGCCCATGTGTGAAAAATATATCTCCTCGAATTTTCGGTCCAAAAATCGTCGCGGAGTGATGACGTCATCACCGGAATCCGGTCGCCGAAAAACTTTCTCCGATCACTTTTGCCCTCTAAAACTATCACCAAGCAATTCTGCACTTCCAGTAGCTCAACTTTGCTTCTCTGCAATCCACACATTCACAAAAACCATTTTAGCCAATTCCTTGTTTCTTGCGAAAACGTACCCAAAAGCGCGACGCGTAGCTCATACTTCCAGCCATCAATTCTTGCATCCGACTCATACCCCCCTTGCGATTCAATGAAATATTGCGATCGACACTTTAACCTCTAAAATCTGACTACCGGAACTATGCTCACCGGCGTGCCATTTTCACCCCGTTTTCGCACTATTTCTGCAACACATTGCACATTCACCCACTTGCATATCCACCAAAGACTTCTCTCATTGCAACTCATAACCACTGCCATACTCATTCACTTGCTAAACCATGTGGACTCACCAATGCCTTCATACTTCACAGAACACTCAAAGCTACCCATTCTCATAACAGCTCCTTCCCTGTAAATTCTACCACTGCAACCAACTTGAACTGCACTCCAGTTAATACAACCACCATTCATGCCTTCCAGATTCTGTAGCAACCAACTATTGCGGCTCACTTGAATACTGCAAATCACAGGATTTACCTGCAATTCCCATTAGCCTGTTTCAGTGGCAACAACAACAGCTGTGCACCACCATTACCTCACCTGCAATATGTATCACTATCAGCTGAAGCATCATCTAGTCCACTGCAGTAGTTACTTGCATTTCCCATTCTTCCATCTCCAGCTCCCTTAGCAATCTTAGTACTTGAGCCAACCCATTACAATATGTAGCTCCACCTGAACCAACAGCAACAACTGCCATCAACTCATAGCCACCATCTCACTAGTTCACTACCAGTGCCACCAAACTCTTCATGTCAACAAAGTCACAGCATGAGCTTCACTACCACCAACAACACCTCCATTTCAGAACCATCACACACACAGCACCACTATCCTGCAATACCCTGCAACTTCAATATTACTTCTCCCTGAATTACACAGCACAAACCTGCTAAATATGTAGCTACAGCTCCAACTGAAATATTAACTCCAGGCAACAGTTTCAACCACCAGAACCATTTCCTGCCCCTGAATTCTTCTTCCCTGCTTAGCTCAAGCTGCAGCTGTAATGCCATTTCTGTCTCAACAACAACATCTAAACCCTTGTTGTCATCTTGAATTCAACCAACACCCACTCAACACAAACAACCTCATCTGAGCAACAATTCACCAATTCCAATCCCTGTAAAACATCCAGCTGTACATCAACTCAGTCACAGTTCAATTCCTCACCAGAATCAAAACCCATTAATCCCTGATAAATAACAAACCCAATGAAAAGCAGTAGCAACAACATCTATTAAGCTCATTCGAGCACAATTTCTTGCCATTCTTTACATTAACATCAGAAGCTTTGTCATCTATTCAAAACCCATCTTCTATTTCGAATTCATAACCCAGATTTCTTCAGGAACCCCATTTAATCTTTGCCAATCTCAAATTAAACACTAAACCCTAACTTCTCTTGATCTAAATTACCAGCATCAACCTACAATTTCCTCTGGTTCTACAAACTCTCTCTCGAACCCTATACGACAGTATCAAACAATCACTCGTTGCCATCTCCTCTCTGCGAATTCGATTCCATAGCTGTTGTGCAGCTCTTTTCTCCTAAATTTTAGATAAAATGAATGAGTGAGATATGAGTTTCTCTCGATTTAGGGATAAGTCAAATTTGGGTGCTAATAACACACCCAGTCACTTTAATAAGGGCAACCCAGACAGCATCCCCTTAACCACAACTGGTCTTTGTTCAGTACTCCCCCAAATAGAGTCGCCCCTTAACGCTAGCTCGGTTTCCAATATTGTTGGTGTATGAAATGACGCTTTCATCCTTCTTGCTCCAAATGAATGCTTTCTACCTATTTCGAGTTCCTCCGCTAATAGCAACCGTCCCTTATTTCTCATATTCACTTATACTCTTCAATGAGAGTCATCACTAAAGTTGTCGTGCTTTTCAGACAAAATTCGCATCACTAAAGCCGACAACTTTTCAGAAAGGGATGAAGAAATAAAAGCAAATATGAGAAATAATCGTCTCTAACGCTTTTGCCCTGTTTCCTCTTCTTTTGATCCGAATGACTCCAAAGTACCTAAATACTCAAAAGAAAAACATAAGATACAAAATTTACAAGAAAACTAACAGAGAAAGCATAAACAATAGATAAATAATACGGTGTTTTAGACACCTATCACGTGATCACTGTGACCGGTCCACACTTCATAATTCCCTCACTTTTCATTATTTTCCCTCGTCCGATGAAGTTTTGACGGTTTTATCAAAAAACTCTAATTTTGTCATATTTTCTCAAATGGTCGCTCAAACGTGCACCAGAAAATATCAAAATTCTCAAGACTGAGACACGGACACCTTAGGGACACGAGCACATTATCTTGACCGACCAAGATTAGCTCTTCGGCTTACGGAGGCCAATCCCATCGATTTTCATAGTTTTGACCTAATTTGCACAATTGCTCGTATTATGTCCAAAACTTCCAAACACTTTAGATTTTTCACGAAGTGACCATCAGACGGTCACGGGACAACTCATAGCCGGCTCCATGACTCTATGGTCGGTCCATTACTCTCCCATAATTAATTAGGTTTTCACACCTAAGTCTCAGACGAGCATTTTGAATAATGATTGAACCAGCATTTAATCATTCTTTCACCAAAAAATCATGAACTCTTCGTGAATTCATCATATTTGCTCACGTGAGCATATGGACACTACATGGTTGATCCACGGTCTCATGTAGCTGCTCCTCATTTTTCCCATGGTTAAAACTTCTGACCATGAATTGATCGTCAATCGGTCAAATAATGGTTTCTGAGTTCAAGGACTATGCTTCCAGACTCTAACCTTAATAATTCTACGACGACCTCATGGTCATGAATTAATAATTCTACGACGACCTCATGGTCATGAATTAATATTAATAATTCTACGGTGACCTCATGGTCATGAATTTTATTAATTATACTAGGTTCAACGACCATCACTTTAATTAATATTATTGGCACAATGCCAATCATTCATGAGCAACACATGCTCAGGCGGTCAAATATTCAACAAATCATCACGAGAGCAACACTTGCTCAGATGATCAATATTTGCCCGAGTTAAGGAATATCGGTTCAACAATCCACCAATATTCAACAATCCATCGAATGAGAAATACTTGCTCACTTCATCATAAGAATTATACCTCTGTCTCATGACACGTTCGATTCGTGGGTGGTTCCAGAATATCTTGTTCGACTCAGCAACCACGTGGACTCATTGTCCCATCAAACCACGAAATAATCAATTTATTAACAAACCACGAGACGATCAATCGTGTCACTTGGGGGGATATCACTTAGGGTTTTGGTCTGGCGGTCTACGGCACGTGTGTTCAAACACACGATGGAATGTGAGCAAGATGTAGGATCAGAATATCGCCACAATTATGTTCACGAGAGATTAACGACACTTCTGCGAGCATTACTGAAAAATCTTCAACAACATTTCACGAACATCACAAAATAATTCAAAGAATGACGAAGTTGACGACTGAAGAAACATGAGAAGAACGTGTGTGTTTCACGATGGTTACAAAGTTCGCGAGAGGATCGTAAAATAGATCCGAAAGAAGGGGAAAACTTAGCTGTCACCCACTATGTAATTTCCTATATAAAGGGTTCAAGTAAGTCCAGAAAGAGGATGATGTATTTTTTTAGAGTGGAGAGAGTCTTGAGGAGAGAGAAAGATTTTTCAGAGAGATTTTTAGAGAGAGAAAAGATATTTTTCTTTGTCATCTTCTTCCCCAAAACTAGATTTAGAACTCCATTAATGGAGATTATCAAATGTAAAATCAAATGTAAACTTTAACAATCATAGTAGAAAATCATGGATGTAGATCAAATTGATCGAACCATGTAAAAATTCGTGTGTCTATTTACAATTTTTAGAATTTTAAATATCAAATTAGTTTAGATTAAAAGATTATTATCAAGATATTACAAGGGGTGTGTTGTGGGAAATCCTGCAACTACATTTTGGCGCCGACTAAGGGGACGGATTGAAGAAGATTCAAAAAAATTGATTATCATTAGAATTAGATTTCACTGGATCTAAAAGTTTCAAGATCAAATATGGAAAACTACAACAAAAGATCATGATTATACAGCAAATAGAGAGAATGAGATATGTTAAATGGCGGATGAAGAAAATATCAACAAAATTGTGTCAACAAATCATAAAAAAGGACAAATTTATTCTCACTTTTCTTATTCTTCGTTTCATTTTTCAGATCTGGGAATTCCAAAACATAAATTGAAAAATAGACTTTTTGTCAAATTTAAACTTTGCTTTTGGTAGAAATTTGATTTATTAAGGAAGTCTTGAATCTAAATATGTTTTTGTTACGAATTTGTAGTAAACAAGCCTTGTTTTACAAATTTGTTTAATGAATTTCTAAAAATGTCAAGTTCTGAGATTTTCTGTTCTTCGCAGGGAAAAATCCAATGAATTTGGATCAGTTAATTTTTTAAACAGGACAAATTCTCTCTTATCTTATTAAAGTTCATAATATAGACCTGGAAGATTTTGAATTTTAGATTATTAAGTCTTTGATTTTCACGAAAATTGCTGTTTAGTTGATATTTTAAATTCAAAGGAGTTTTGATCATAAATTTACGTCCACAAACCTTGAATTTAATCATAATTTTGACAATTAATGCGAACAGGATTTTTGTGATTGAAGTTAAAAATGAAGGAATCAAAAGCTCCAACGAAATTTCTCTTTTGCGATAAGATGCATTCGCTAACACCAACATTTTAACAAGAAACTTAAGAATCCAACAGAAGAGAAAGGATAAGGACGATGACAAAGTCAGCAATCACGATGAAATCAAATGAAGTCGCACCAACAAATAATTTTATAGGACAAGATTTCTTCTCTTTTACAAACCATGGCGAACAGATCAGCAAAGCAAGGAAGTAAAGAACTCATAAGAAGCCCACTACATGGTGCTCGCAGAATGATGTTGACAGCATAATTGATAAGAATACGTACTGTTGATTAAATATAAAAATGGTCAAAAAACGTTTAGACAAAATGTTTAAGTGAGGGTACACGGATCAACCAATTCTTATTTCCTGCGAGTTTTGGTGTGTTTTAGGCAAAATGTTTAAGAGAGGGTCCTACATGTTTTGGTGTCTAGTGAGTTTTGGTGTGTTTACATCTTAAACAAATGGCAGAAAATGGCGAGAAGTTTGTTGGCATAAATGATGTTTGCTACATAAAAAATAAGGAATAGGGGAGAAGTTTTTTGGCATAAATGATGTTGACAGCAATCCGGTCCTTATAAGGGATCAGTTACTTCTCATAAGATTCAATAAATGGCGAGAAGTTTCTCAAATATCGTTGTTGGCGAGAAGTTTCTCAAACCAACAGATGAAGAAAATGACGAAAATGGCTTTCTTTGGCAAATAAATGTCAAAACGAGTTTGTATGGACATTAAAATATATATGAGGTCGTGGGTTCAAGTTGCGTCACTCACTCGTTACAAATTCTCGTGAAAATGATCTCTTCTCGCAGAAATTAAAGATAATTACAGATGAAAAGAAAAATCTACGAGCAGAGTGAAAATTCGAAGGAAAGAAGGGGACCATCTTGACAAGATATAAAGCAACTTTGTCAGCAGACCAAACAATAATACACACAAAACAAGAAAAGAAGAAAAGTAGAACCAAATTGACGAGAGCATCGTGAATATTTATGATGAATTTCTTTTCTTTTAATCTTATAAAGTTGGAAATGTAGTCTTGCGGAGATGCGCCCCTTCTAAACTACATTTTAGAAGGAGGGGATGGAAATATTGACGAGCAGAAATTGGTACATCTACTTTCCACGAGAGGATTATTTCATTACTTCGCCAAATTGGTCAGAGGCAGGAATTTGGTATTTCATTACTTCGTCAGATATTTGATTATTTCGCAAGTTAATTTCTCAAGAGATGGGTTAGAACAATTGGTATGGTATAAGAGGCAGATCAAGAATTCATTTCTCATTTCATCTAATTTCACAAGCAAATCAAATATTTCGCGAGAATTGACAGCAACAGCAAATCACCAAAAAACTAAGTACCACTTCCTTGAATATTTTATTTACAGAAAATGAAAATTTTTGATTTGTATTATCACCGGATTTCAAAGAGCATTTTTAAGATTTATAATATTTCAAAAAAAATTCAAAAAACTTTTTCAATTCACCAAAAGCGGGATAATCGCAAGATTTCTAAAATTTCTAAGATTTCAAAGAATTTTGATTTGATTGACCAGAGCAATATATTCGCAAAAATTTAAAGATTTCAAAAAAGATTTCTAAGATTTATAAAAAAAATTATTTGACTTACCAAAAAAGAGATACAATCGCCAGATTTCAAAACTTTCGAAAGGTTATAAAAGTGAGATCATCGCAAAAAATTTAAAGATTGCAAAAAATTTCAAAGATTTCAAAGATTACAATAAATGAAACCATTGCAAAGATTTCTAAGATTTCAAAAATTTTGATTTCATTTCCAAAGCAAAATATACCCTCGCAAGATTACAAAGATTTCAAAAGATTACAGAAAATGGAATTATCGCAAAAAATTTCAAAGATTTTTAAGGTTACAGAAAAAGAAATTATCGCCAAAATTTCTAAGATTTCAAATTTCCAAAATACGTGATACAATCGCAAGATTTCAAAGATTTCTCTAGAATATTTCTTTTACAGAAAGAGATTTTTGGTTTAACAAATGCGATATAATCGCAAGATTTCAAAGAATATTTCTAAGATTTCAAAATATTTTAAAGCATATTTCAACTCACAGAAATGAGCAAAACAAATTTTTATCAGAGATGCGAGTGTAATCGCAAGATTATTCAAGATTATATAAAGAATTGACAGAAATGAAAGAATGAAGAAACGCGAAAATATCGCGAGAAACGCGAATAAAATTTCGCAGAGATTAAGAGAATGGGACAAACTTTTATGGCGTGCACCCTAGTTCGCGAATACAATTTCGTAAGAGGCAAATGTAAGACCTACAAGCACGTTATAAGGGGGGTATCTCTTTATATGATTCAGGGATAAGGTTATACCGCTACTGGAACCTGAGTCATACAGATGTTGGGGTTAAAGAAAACCTATCCGGGAGAGAGATCTTGGATTTCCATCTTTATAATGTTATACCCTGGTTGGACGACTGAGAATCTCTTCCAAGAAGTGCAGAGTATGACCAAGGCGCCGAGGTACACGGTTTAGCCAAGGGTGCCCGGGACGGACGAACCTACCCTGTCCATCTTTGGTAAGTCTTGGCTATGATGCACTTGGCCTGAAGAAAACCCCACCTAGGGTGTAGTCTTGTAACTATAAGCCATATAGGCATAAAGGACAAGAGGCTACAAAAACAACTGGTTGTTGGTAAATCTGGATAGGAGGAGCTAGTCTTGTATGGCCGATGTGCCCTCCTTGAAGGGGCAACCAGGGGGAAGATAAGGGCGGCACCCTCCATTAGGGAGCTGATAAGTGTCTTAAGACGGCAATGTCATGGGGCTTTATGATCGCAAGATCATTTAGGCCTGTCATATTGTCGCGTGACGTAAATTATACAGAGGCAAAAGGCCAAAAGAGAAAAAGTTAAGATGAGATCAATGGGTTTTTACATGAAAGTGTAAAGACGTCCTGCGATTTCATCGCAAGACGACAATGTCATGAGACTATGATCTCGCGAGAGAACTTAGACTTGTCATATTGTCGCAGAAAATTCAAGGAAAAATGGATAAGACAAGATCAATGGGTCAATACATGCAAATGTAAAGACGTCCTGCGATTTTGTCGCAGAAACAAAAATTGGCGAAATAAGACCTTTAACTAGGAAGGAAAAATAAGACCAATAGAATAATCTCAAACATTAATTATTTTCTTGTAAGAATGCAGGAAGAATTTGTTCATCGCAAGAGAGATAGCAAGTACTATTTAGAATCTCTCAGAAATATTATTCATAGTTTCTCAGAAGTATTATTCAGAATTTATCAAGAGGAATGTATACAATCTCGTAGCATTATTCACAATCTCGCCACTATTCATCGCCATTATTCATGACAACACTATTCAAAGCATTATTTCAGAATCTCGCAGAAACATTTAGAGCCTCGCAGAAAAGTTTAGAAATTCGCAGAGACATTCATAAATTTTCAGACTAATTCAGCATATTGCAGACTATTCCAGAATTTCGCAGGAGAAATGATTATTTCGTAGAATATGATCATTTTATCAAATGATGCAGAGGAAATTCGTTAATTTAGCATTTTCTCAGGGATTCTTCCTTCATAGATAAAGAACAGAGGCAACTGTGGATTACCAAGAAAACATTTTATGTTCTTTATCTTCTCGCAAGAATCATTTCCAAAATGGACTAAGATTTTCACCAAAAATCCAGTAATAATTTCACGAGAACAGAGGCAATACTTATAATTTTCATTAAAGGACGGATACTTCTTATATTTTGAAGAATGAGTACTTCTTATATTTCTTCAGGGATACTTCATACTTCACGAGCACTTCAAGAGTTAATACTTCTTATTTACTTAACAAAGATATGGAACTTCGCAAAAGAATAGAGGCAAGTATATACTTTTCAAGTCCAATATTCTTTCGCTCATTCCTTCATCAACAAAAATCAAAGACTGCTACAACAACAGATTTTTTTCTTAAAAAATTACTTTTCAAGCAATATTCAAGAAAAAAGAGGCACGATGTAGGATCAGAATATCGCCACAATTATGTTCACGAGAGATTAACGACACTTCTGCGAGCATTACTGAAAAATCTTCAACAACATTTCACGAACGTCACAAAATAATTCAAAGAATGACGAAGTTGACGACTGAAGAAACATGAGAAGAACGTGTGTGTTTCACGATGGTTACAAAGTTCGCGAGAGGATCGTAAAATAGATCCGAAAGAAGGGGAAAACTTAGCTATCACCCACTATGTAATTTCCTATATAAAGGGTTCAAGTAAGTCCAGAAAGAGGATGATGTATTTTTTTAGAGTTGAGAGAGTCTTGAGGAGAGAGAAAGATTTTTCAGAGAGATTTTTAGAAAGAGAAAAGATATTTTTCTTTGTCATCTTCTTCCCCAAAACTAGATTTAGAACTCCATTAATGGAGATTATCAAATGTAAAATCAAATGTAAACTTTAACAATCATAGTAGAAAATCATGGATGTAGATCAAATTGATCGAACCATGTAAAAATTTGTGTGTCTATTTACAATTTTTAGAATTTTAAATATCAAATTAGTTTAGATTAAAAGATTATTATCAAGATATTACAAGGGGTGTGTTGTGGGAAATCCTGTAACTACACAAGTCGTGTAATCAGTTGAAGGAATTCACGAGGTAGTGGGTGGAAGGTCGACCGAGTCTTTACACGTTGGACAACCGGTTTCGAACACGATCTCCGCCTCTCCACTCCTTGATTCCATTAACTGTCACACTTCATGGGATCATGGTGTCTACAATTCCAGCAATATAAATAAGTTCCTAAATCAAGATTGAAGGCAAAGAGAATCGAAAACAGAATGAATACACAGAATACTCAGAGTAAGAATCTCACGTCCCTTCGACAACACGAGATCATCAAGCTCATCAATTGAGCAATTTCTTCATAATCGTTCAACTTCAATCATTTAGAACTTATCATATTCAGAATTCACACACCCATAATCCTTGAATCACCATCAATTCCACACATTTCTCAGCTTCCCTCCTACAGATCAACCCATCCTCTCTTATGACCGAATTTACTCTGGAACGGTCGTTGTCTCGATTTAGGCTGGAGTACTACAAATTGATATCTCGAATCTAAGCACCCCCTTTGCAGTGGTGCATCTGTGTGAGGATTAGCATTTTTCCTGGTTCGAGGAACCTCCTCCGTCCGGTCGTCTCCTCAATCCCTTAAAAACCAGCAGATCGTTTTTCCCCATCCATCGATCTCTATTGCGCATACCAAAATGTGTCATAAAGCTTTTGATTATGTCAAGTTTCTTGGAAACACCTCAAAGGATTATTCCTTAGTTGATTCTTCCGAATCTAGAGGTAGAAAAAATGTTCAATTTGATAATGACATTTCTTCCTCTCATGAGGCATGTGACACTCTGGCAAAAGCTGAAAAGGAGCTCACCAGAATTTCAAAAAATACAGCTGATATTATTGATTTTAATGATCATGATAAACTTATTGATGAATTTGAAAAGTCTCTTGATCGAGAACGTGATCTCTATAATATTGTTGTGTCCTTCTCTAAGAACATTGAGAAACTTCTACAAGAAACTACTCTACAATGTGAAAAGATTAGTGCTCTTGAGGATGTTGTTAAGGAAAACTCAAATAGAGAAAAAAGTTTGCTTGAGACTCATTCATCAGATCTCAACAGACTTCATGTTAAGAAATAGAAACTAAGTGCATCTCTTACTCTAGCTCATGACCAATGTAAATACTTGGAAAAGGAAAACTTTGTCCTAAGGAGAAAATCTTATGTACAATTTAATTCTCATGAATTACAGTACATGAAGAAATGTTCTCCAGAAGAAGATTGTGTCAAGAAAGGTTTACATAACTTTCAATCTTCTCATATGGATATGAAGCAAAGATAAGTGCCAATTATTTCTCCTCCTCCATGAACCTGTACTTTTTGTGGGAAAAAGAATCACCATGCTATCCATTGTTTTGCAAGAAGGAAATAAATTTCTAAGCTTCATAGTTTGCTTCTCTTCAATGTCAATGGAACAAATAGTCAGCCAACTAATGCAGTGAATCACATGCCCACAAGAAACCAGAAACCTTATAAGAATGATCTTTATTCTAGAAATCATCACAGGTCTCAAGTGCATTCTGGCATAAATTATTGTGTTGCTAAAGAAAGCATTCCCTATAGTTATAAGAATGTTTCTAATAAATATAAGTCTAAAAAATGGATTCCTATCTATTCTGATCCTCTTGAACCAATTGCAAGAGGTCCTAGACTTAGTCCTCATAGAAAGCCATCTGATGGATTTATTAAGAACGCCACGTCGTATCCTTCAGGGATGAAAATCAACCGAAGAAAGGCGAATAAAACAAAGATCAAACAGTCAGATAATATATACAACTCCTTTCTTGATGATCATAGTGGAATTAATTTCCACTCCACCACCTGATTACAGGTATTTGTTTCCTTGTTTCTAACTTGAGAGGTGCAAGGAAAATAATTGGGAAATACTCAAGAATGTTGTATATTATTTCAGTTTGAAATTTTGTGTTAGAAATCCGCAAACGTCCATGTTCTCCTCCCGTGAGTTCTCAAGGTTTTAAAAACAAGGGTTTTCTACTCTCGTTTACAAACGCATATATATAATTGTTAGGGGGAAATCCATTCTTACTAGAGGGAAAGATGATTTTGGGGTGGATTTAAACAATGCCTCCCCTGTGAAAAATCATTTCAAAAACTTGCGACAAATTTCGAAACTCTGTTTTTTTTAGCCAAAAAGGAAATTCTGAAGGTCCGCAGCTAGGGGGCTATTGTGATAACATAAAGTACATGCGACTAATTCATGGAAGGTTGTCTCGGTATTTATAGACTATGAAAATTTGACCATAACAATCATTTCAAAAACATCTTAGAGTAATACTTAACACTCTGGTGTCTGTATTTACCAATCAATCTTACAGAAAAAATGAACTAATACACGTGAAGCATTGTATCCATACAATATTTTGCATTCACGTGGCTTCAGTGCAAATTTGCGAACTACACCTACATTATTAAGAACAGAACAAACGAACGGAGTATAGACCAAAAACTAAATGTGTTTCAGTCTCGAAATACAACCTACCAAACAACAAGAAACACTTCAGCACGGAGTTCAGAAAGGAAAAAAACTAATCAAAAACTAAATAGGAAATGAAATTTATAAAAAGAATAAAAGAACAAAGACTAAAAGTGAGAATGAGGGTAAGTGGTAGAAAATCATCATGAAGGTATGAAGAGATAAAACTTGCTCAGGAGAAGTAAGAATGAGGCACTACTCAACCATAATATAAGCGAGATGCAACACCTTGAAATGTGCATGTGTAGGAGTGGGATTTCTAACTTCCACGGAATACAACCCCTCCAACTATATGAAAAAATCAAAATAAAAAATGAATACTACAGGGGACGCTATTTTTTAAATCCACCCCAAAATCGGATTTCCTTTTAGTAAAAGTGGCTCCCCCCTATTAATTATCTATATATATATTATATGCTGTGTTTTTCTTTTCATAAAATTTTATGGAGAGCTCGGGAAGATCTCAAGAGATTGTGCATCTTAATATGGAGGAAAACAATCAGGAACATGAGTCAATTCAGGAGCTGGTTCTGAAGAAGATGCTTGAAAGAAAGGATCAAAACTCCTGGATTAATGATTCTGTCAAGGATTTAACTCGTTTTCAGAATGATTCTAAGGTCGAATTTGCAAATCTTCAATTGCAAATAAACCAACTTCTAGATGGTGAGACAAGAATTCTTGCTAATCAGAATATTTTGATACGGAATCAAAAGAAGCTCATCATGGATTGTGTCAAAGCTAGACAACTTGCTCGGGTGGTTGATCGCAAAGTTAGTGTTCTAACTCACGAATATGGTGTGTCTACGGTCAAGAGAATAAAGGAAATCAGTGTTACATTCTTTGATGGTTTCATTGAAAGATACGAGGTTCTTAATGAACTTTGATTTCTGTTTGCCTAGTAAATCTTTTATTTTTCTTATTTTATTTAGAAGAATAACTAGTGTTTTGGAATATCCATTATTGGGATTACACATAGCTATATCCAAAGTTTTCATCTTCTTGTTTTTAGATTTATTGGTTTAAATTCTAAACTTGTTTGGAAGATGATTTTTGCAGTATTAATCTTTTGATTTTATATATTGCAATATTGTTATGGGATATGTGTGTTTACGTCCGTGAACTTGATTGTCCCATATTTTGACAAAAGTAAAGTCGTTCGTGAATTGATATGCAAATATTGATAAAAGAATTAATAGACTATTGATAAAACACGAAAGTTAAGCCTATATTGTCAAATATTGATGTAAGATAGGTTAAAATCTTTTGTGATTCAAGGATTATGTCTATTGTGTGTCATTGTGCAAATAGTGATGGAAACATAGAATGAATCCTTGCTTATTCCACGGTATAAGGTCGATTCTCCGATCCACAATTTTTGTGTAAATACTGTGTTGTTCCATGAAGTGTCTTATGTTGGGCACTAAAACAACAAAATCTGATTGCCTTATGATTATCTTAGTTGTTGTTCCGTTAGGTACTTTATGTTGAACATAATTGAACTAAATTAACCATCTTGTGTGATTATTTAGTTAGCACTCCATAAGTTTTCTAATGTTTGAGCATTTCTTTGACTGGGTTGGTTATTCATGATTAAATTAGTCATTGCTCCATAGATTTTTCTTATGTCGAGTGTGACTAATTAAATTGATTACTTTTGTAATTAGTTTGGTTGAATATGATAATTAGATTATTTGCGAGTTTTCTTGTGATTAATCTAATTGATTTAAGTCTCCATAAGTTTACTTGTGTCGAGCATATTTAGTCAAATTAATCTTGGTTCTCCTTGGTTAATATGATTGAATATTTCTTTTTGGATTCCAAATTCATACTTGTATGTGATTTGTTGAACCTAAAGAACCCCTTCTTTTATTTTTGAAATTATTAAGGTTGCTCTTGTTGTTTCCTTGGGAATGACATTTTATGGGGGAGAGTTCTTTTGAACTTGTGCGTAATTGCCAAATCTTTGTGGGGAGTGCGGCTGTGGAATACTACATGGCTTATCTTGTATCTTTATAGACTCCTTGATGAATGCATTTAGCTTCGGCTTTATGATTGCATCTAAACAAGATGATATACATTTACCTTTGGTCATGAAATGTCTCTTACGGAAATTTCATTAGGATCCCGTTCTTGTACCTTTGCCAATTTTATTGACAAAAGGGGGGAGAATTAATATGTAGTTCACACTACAAATACATATGGTTTTCGGATCATTATATAAGGGGGAGTGGTTTCCATGTGCAATGGAGTATTGACTAAGGGGGAGTGAAGTATCACCATAGTATTATTGTTAAAGTTGTCATGCAATTGAACTTTGACGCTGTGTAATGATACTATGACACTGTATAACAATGATTGAGAACCATTGCTTTTCTCATTGTTATAGCTACGGATTTTCAACAACGATGGTGCTAAACTTACAACCTTTGGGATCATTGGGTTACTTGGAAGTGATGAAGATTTCGAGTATTGTTAAAGATTAGACGACATGTGAAATAAGAGCTACAAAGTTTATTTATATATTTTTTGTATTCCATATGTATTAATAGTTTTGCCACTAAAATTGACAAAGGGGGAGATTGGTAGAGAATTGCTCGGTCGAACTCGCATGTGTTGCTATCTCAAGCATGTTTGTCAATATTAGTGATCAAAACTATAAAGTCTTTGATTTCTAGTCTACTATAGCTAAGGTTTCGGACTAGGATAGAAAGTGTAGTTGAGATTAAGAACTCCATGGCGATCATCATACAAGACGAAGGACTACTCAAGGAACCAGTAGATATTCATCGACTAAAAGGTATGTGGAGACTTGAACTTATCTATCACTCGAAAGTCAATCTATTCTATCTCCTATATTGAGACCAAAGTCGTATTACTATATAGACTAAGAATATACACATATGATATTTGGAGCTGAGTATATCTCGCTTTTCTATTTCTTGAAATATGTGTTGGTAAAGCTTTCGCTTTAGCCAAGTTCATCTTTACCTAGTGACTAAAGTCATGTTATGTTTTAATCATTTTGGAACTTGCTCTGACGAAAAATAGTTTGTGAATAACAACTATATAACGCCCTCTGAGAATGTTTCAATGCTTGAAATGAGAGTTTAGACAATATAACCATTGGAGGATATAAGCATTGTTGTGGCAACACATATATGTATAAGTCCTTATTGCTTGAACCGAAGTTTGCGAACTTTGTTGATCAAGTGAAACCGGAGAAGTGCGTGAGCTTCAGTCCGCGAACTGGCGGAAGTTCTTGACCGAGAATTTCTGCTGGAGTTTGTGAACTCCATCCGGGAACTTAAGTCCGCGATCTTGAGTAGGTTATGTCTAAAAACGATGTTTGTGAACTTATCTTAATAAACTAAGGAATGCTATTGCAAACCTTGGATTTATAGTTCATGAATCGATTCGAGTGAATCATATCGTTTTTGCTTCAATTGTGTCTTGTGTAGTACATAATGATCTAAGCAATTGAACAACTCTCTAACTAGTTCATTTGAGTCATTTGGACTAGTTATGGTGAAGAAGAGGAATATGGTTGTTATGAAATTTATCATTTGGCTAACCATTTGGTTAACTAGTATTGAACCAACTAATGTACAAGTTTGGGTACGGTTTTCACAAGCCTACAAATGTGTACTACATGTGTGTATAACAAGCTATGTTTTCGATCTAACGGTTGATAAATATTAGCTTGTATCTAATCAGGTTTTCATCTAACGGTGAATATTGAATGCTTTGTTACTAAGCTAACATTGATTGCAAACCCTGATTTGAAAGACTATATAAGGGAGAACTCTAGAAACTAGGAAACCTAATCCCCACACATTCTGTGTGATACTAGTTTGCTAAGATAGAGTCGATTCTCCTTTAACCTTTGGTTTTCTTCTTCTAAAACCAGGTTAACGACTTAAGAACTTTATTGGGATTGTGAAGCCAGACCGATACTACTTTTATCGTAGTTGTGTGATCTGATCTTGCATCTTATATCATACGAGTACAATTGTAATAATTGTCTTGAGATTTCTATCTTCGATAGGTAAGATATAAAAGTAGTCACAAACACTTCGTCTCATCATTTTTGATTCCTCAATAATCTTCTTCGTTGCGTCGATTAAGTTTATTGTGAGGTGATTGATAAAGTTGAGCTGTTTTGTGGGAATATAAGTCTGGTTTTATCAATTGGTTCATGTTTACCTTGATTTATCAAAAGACGGAACAAAACTCATAGGTTTATTCGTGGGAGACGAATTTATCTATCCTTGTAGACTTTTCTGTGTGAGACAGATTTGTTTATTAAAGTCTTCGACTTTGGGTCGTAGCAACTCTTAGTTGTGGGTGAGATCAACTATGGGAATCAAGTGTGTAGTATCCTGCTGGGATCAGAGGCGTAGGACCATAATTGTACCTTGGATCAATGTGAGATTGGTTGGGGATCAACTACAGTCCAGACGGAAGTTAGCTTGGAGTAGGCTAGTGTCTGTAGCGGCTTAATACAGTGTATGTTTAATCTGGACTAGGTCCCGGGGTTTTCTGCATTTGCGGTTTCCTCGATAACAAAATTCTGGTGTCTGTGTTATTTCTTTTTCGCATTATATTTTGTTATATAGTTGAAATAATACAGGTTGTGCATTGTTCAATCAATTAGAATATCCGACCTTATTGGTTGTTGATTTCAATTGATTGACACTTGGATATTGGTCTTTGGTACCATCCAAGTTATATCTCTTTGATAAAGACTCGCATATTATATTTGCTTGAGTAAATATCAAATTTAGAGATAGAGATAATAAACTCCTTGAGATATTTTCTATTGATTGAGTCTGACTGTCTAGTTGATTCTCTAGAAAGTAACTCGGAGTTGTCCATACAGATTGCTAATCGAAATATTGGGTGTGGTTGTTAGACCCCCCCGCTTTTTCAATCCTAATTATGCGGATAATTAAAAGCCGTGATAAAGGGAGCGTTGACAACTCAACAAAGAAATAGCTAGGGACTGCGCACCATTCGGTAACATCCTGTAGTTATTACTTATGAGTTTTCCGCCTCGAGGAATTTCTTCAATCTTCGTGTAATCCACATTGATTTGAGGTCTCACTGCACGACCTCCCTGTGGTAAAATCAACGAAATAATTTAGAGGTAATTATTATGTCTTTATAAAATTCATGAGAAGAATACTTACTTGTGAATATCCTGGAAGTGCTTTTCGTTTATCACCACTGGAAGGATACCTCAATCTCGGACGATCAGAAACCATCTCAATAGAAGGAGGATCTTGTATCGGAGTTTGAGCAACCATTATAAAATCATGTAAACGATCAAGTTGCTGACTCCAGAAATTTATATAACCTGGAGTTGCATAGGCGACCTGGTCAGAGCAAGGGTACATATATTCATGCCCATTAAAATACGTACAATCTAAAGAATCTTTAAGACGTTTGACCGATGAATTTTGTTTCTAAACATCCGGCACACACTGATCAAGACCCATTTGTTGAGATGCTCTATCGATGTTATATTCTTCCACCAGAAACTCTCCATATATTACTGATACTAAGTAACCAGGAGTACAACTCAGCATGAAATATCTCTCACCATCACTCAAGTTTGCACCGTATTTCAAAGTGACATTTTCTTCGGCATTATTAAAAGTGATCAACTATGAGACAAAAGGAGGAATCTGTTAAAGAATTGCCCGGTCAAACTCGCATGCATTACCTTACGAATACGAAGAACTACTCAAGGAGCTAGTAGAACTTCATCCTACCAAAAAGGTATATGGAGACTCGAACTTATCTAGCACTCAAAAGTCTATCTATCTCTTACTCTTGAGAAAAAAATTGTATACATATGATAGTTTTCATACATAAAAATTTGCTATTTCGAGCCGAGTTTACTAGCTTATATTTTTCTCGAAATATGTGTTGGTAAGCTTTTGCTTTAATCACTTTTCATCTTTACCCATGACGAAAGTCATGATGACGTTTCAATCTTGAAAATAGCTTTGATGAGATAGTCGATTCTTATGTCTAACGAATATTATATCATTATAGAAGAATATTTTAATGATTGAAATGTAGAGTTGAGATTACGTAACCACATATAGATATAAGCATATATAGTGTGTTCGCACATTAGTGTATAAGTCCATGTACCGGAAACCAAGTGCGTGCATATGTGTGCATGCAGTATTGGTGAAGAAGACAGGTTGGGTACGCGTACCCGTATGCATACTGGCAGAAGTTCTTAAACCGAGAATTTCTGTTGAGTTTGTAGTTTGCAAACTAGTAAACCAGTCACCTTAGGTACGCATACCCATACGTATACCCACGGAAGTTTTTGAACCAAAAAATTCTGCTGAGTTTGTAAACTCAAATCCGGTAGCTAAGGTACACATACCCGTACGCATACCCAAGATGGTTATATTCCTCAAATTGATTAGCTCATGAACTTAAACAATAAATCAATAAGGAATGCAATCTTTGCAAACCGTGGCTATATTGTTCATGAATTGATTCGAGTGAATCAAACCGTTTTTTTTTCTAATTGAGTCTATGTATAAAGATCTAAGCAATTGAATAATTCTTCAACTATTTCTTTTGAATCATTTGAATTAGTTGTGAAGAAGATGAATATGGTTGATATGAAAGTGCTCATATGGATAACCATTGGTTAACTATTTGTGAACCAACTAAGTGTACATGTTTAGGTATGATTACTCAAACCAAAATGAATACATTTCACTTGTGTGTGTGACAAGCTAAGTTTCGATCTAATGGTTGAAAGATATTAGCTTGGATAAATCATATTTTTCATCTAACGGTGAATATTGAATGCTTTATTACCAAGGTAACTTAGATTGCAAACCCTGATTTGAAAACTATATAAAGGAGATGTCTAGAAACTGTAAAAACTAATCCCCACACCTCCTGTGTGATACTAGTTGGTTTGCTAGGGTCGATTCTCCTTTAACCGTAGGTTTCTTCTCGAGACCCTGTCGGTGAACGACTTAAAGACTTCATTGGGATTGTGAAGCCAGACGAAACTACTTCTCTTGTAGTTGAGCGATGTTATCTTTCCATTTTATATCGTACGAGTTCAATTGAATAATTGGCTTGAGATTGTATCTCCGATAGGGCAAGATAAAAAGAAATCACAAACATCTCCATCTCATCGTTTGTGATTCCGCAATATCTAGTTTCGCTACCATACGATTTAGATTATTGTGAGATGATCAATAATACTAGGCTGTTCTTCGGGAATATGAATCCGGATTATTGATTAGTTCCTGTTCACCTTGATTTTATCAAAAGACGAAACGAAACTCGTAGGTTTGTCTGTGGGAGACAGATTTATCTATTATCGTAGACTTTTCTATGTGATACAAATTTGTTTATTAAAGTCTTCAACTTTGGGTCGTAGCAACTCTTGTTTGTGGGTGAGATCAACTAAGGGAATCAAGTACGTAGTATCCTGCTGGGATAAGAGACGTAAGGAGCATAACTTTACCTTGAATCAGTGTGATATTGATTAGGGTTCAACTACAGTCCAGACCGAAGTTAATTTGTAGTAGGCTAGTGTTTGTAGCGGATAAATACAGTGTGATGTTTAATCTGGACTAGGTCCCAGGGTTTTTATACATTTGCGGTTTCCTCGTTAACAAAATTTCTGGTGTATGTGTTATTTCTATTCTACATTATATTTTGTTATATAATTGAAATATCATAGGTTGTGCGTTGTATCGATCAATTGTGAAATCCAACGTTTGGTTGTTGATTGGAAATTGATTGATCCTAGAATATTAGGCTTTGGTACCATCTAAGTTTATATCTCTTGTATTTGATAAAGACTCGCAGATTTCTATTTGCTTGAGTATAGATCAAACCGAGAGATAGATATATTAACTCCTTGATATAATTTTTATTAAGATTGAGTCTGACTATCTAGTTGATTCTTTTTAAAGTATATTAGAGTTAGTCCATACAGATTGCTAATCGAAATATTGGGTGAGGTTATTAGACCCCCTCTTTTTCAATTGGTATGAGAGAATGAAAACACATTAAAGACCTCATAAGTCTGTTTTTGTAAGCAATCTGACTCTATGGACAGTAGTGCTATCTCAATAAATGCACCACCAGATCCAGGGATTTCAGAATTCTCTTCCTTGACTAATTTCATAAAATCTGTAGAAGTATATTCTATCTAAACCACCACTAGGTTTAAAATCCCTTGAAGTGTTCTCGGGGCTTGAAAAGAAACTAGAAATCTTATCTCTTGATGTTGAGGTATACCTCCAGAAAGAACAAGAATCTCTTGATAGGCTGAATCTAGTTATGATGAATAATGTTCATGTTGAGGTTGATATTGATTTAATAATCAGTCAGAGTCATGCTCATCCTCTGTGTAATCTTATTGGTTGTAACATACTGAACGATTTACAAGAGGAGTTTAAATCTCAGTCATCTGAGTATATCACCTCAAATCATGAATCGATTCATTGCTCAATTCCTGATACTTCCCATCAAGATAGTAGTATTTTCTTTTTTTATGAAAAAGCCAGGACGTCTCTTTTTATCAAAAGAGTTTCCCTTCGCAGTACTAAAAACTATCTGTAGAAACTGTTTTTTATAAGTTGGAAAACAATAAGTTAGAAACACAAATCTTTTTGGGTTCTCTTGATGTTCTTTGATAAACTTATAAAAAAAGTTCCTTGGGTATTTCTCAATACTACAAGATATAAGAGTTGCTGGAAATAAACTCTCTCTTGGTGCCATGGTGAGCAAGATATTGTTCACCTCAACACAACTTGATTGTGTTGGAAGTGCATCCTCACCAAGAAATTCCATGTTATGTATACGGTGAGGGAAGCATAAGAACTGGGGCACACATATTATGTTGGGTATGATTTTGAATGTTTGAT
This sequence comes from Papaver bracteatum, assembly GCA_023529315.1. Lineage (NCBI taxonomy): Eukaryota > Viridiplantae > Streptophyta > Magnoliopsida > Ranunculales > Papaveraceae > Papaver > Papaver bracteatum. Next base: position 48,728 of record JAJJWX010004690.1, on the reverse strand, counting down.
AACATGGTATAATTCGATCGGATTCTTCTAAAAAGGTATGTCTCTAAGCTTGAGCAATTTTTATGATGATCTATGTACCTTGTGTATCGTTCATGTCTACATAGCTTGATTTGTGTTTAAGGTTCTTAAATGTTCCGGGTTGAAAATAATAGTTCGGGATGTTTGGACTACATGATACACATACCAGGTATGCATAACATCATTTAAAACCAAATTCCAGGTATGCATACACATTTGCATACTGCTCCAGGATACGAAAATTCGTTTGCAAACTCGTATGCATATTTGACGTCGATATTCGGTAAAAACAATTTGGCCATAACTTCATCTTACGAACTCGGAATGAACTCACTCTTTTCATTCTCTTCCTATTTGAATTATATTCAAATTGGAGATGATAATTCCTGAATTTGGATGAGTGAAGATTGGTATTTGTCCTATATATATTTTTTTGAGTGTTTTACTCCGTTTTGTCGCACTTGTTCCACTTCTCTTGGACTTGGGAACTTGGATTCATGGAGTCCTGCTCTTCTAAGCTCGTTTGTAGCGTTTACAAGAATGTTGTTGGTGAATCACAAAGAAGGAAGTTTAATAATGGGCAGTAGTACGCATTACAATGAGATTCTAGAATGTTCACAATCATTTTATGTGAACTATAGTGCATGGTCGTTAATGACTTTGTATGTTCTTATTTTTTAAGAAAATATTTTTATAGCCTTTGGTAGATATTCTTAGTATAAATCCGGAAGAAAAAGATTGATTCTACCCTCTAAGGACAAATAATATTATATGAGCATTACGAGTTTGTCTTGGTGCCTACGAAATTTCTTATGAGAATTTATTCTTGTTTTTGAGAAGGATTACTAGAGTTTGGAATAGCAATTATTATGAGTACACATAGCTATGTCCAACGATTTTCATCTTGCAATGTTTTTAGATTTACTTATTTAAACTCTAAAATTGTTTGGAAGATGATTTTTGCAGTATTAATCTTTATGGTTTTATATATTGCAAAATGTTATGGGATATGTGTGTTTGCGTCTGTGAACTATTATTGTCCCATACGGTAAACCGATAAATATCCATCTGCTTGAAAAGCTCATGTCACTTGTGCACGATCCAACATGGTTCTCACATGATTATACCCCAACATATGTCTCGCCCATCCAAAGAAATATGTTAAAGGTTTTCGAGAAAGCTTGAAGTCAATTTGTGAAGCTTTATAATGACATCCTTGTAGACAGAATCGGGTGATCGCTCGACCAGACACCAATTTCCTTTGAACAATATCCATGGGATTTATAAGAAGATGAAATGAAGAACCTGGGAGCCTTTTTCCAGGATTATACTGAACTACAAAGAATTCGTTATCAGTGTTTGGAATATTATTTGTCCCAAGTGCCTTTTCTTCTTTGCCAACGGAAGCTCCATCTAGAGAGGTATCATTTTCTAAAGTTGCATCTGTGGAAGTACCATCTTTGGAAATTAATATTATCTCCGGAAGTGTCATCTGTGCTATCATGGGAATCAATCATCTTTGTAAAGTCGCTAAAACATCCATACATCATTTCTACTTCAGTGTAACATTCGTAGATGCAAGTCTCGTCAAAGCAGTGGAATTAAAGCATAACAAATAATAAGATGCTCACATCAGTGTCTACAAAAGTGGTAACTCTCCAACTCCTACCAGTTTACAATTTCACTAGCTGTAGTGATTATAACCTCGAGAATTTGTTCGCTTCTTCAAACCTGTAAGGACGAACAAAATTCATTATTCAAAAATCATAACGTGATTTTCATAAAACTGTGAACAATTAACGAAACTTCCATCATGTGAGCAATTCACATAATTTCACCGTGTGAGCGACTCTCACCGAGTGAACACTCATTGATATTCGTGTATTGATAGGTGTGATAAACACCTAATTTTATATCTAGTATTTATGCTTTCTTTGCGAGTTTTCGTGTGAATTATGTATCTTATGTTTACTTTTGAGTGTTTTAGGTACTCTGGAGTCATACGAAGAAAAAGAAGAAGAAATTGCTCAATTTGAGATGGAAGGGCAAAACTGTCATTTCATAGGAGAGCACTATCCGGAGCCAAGCCAAAGCTGAGGGGAAACTCTCTCAAAGGAGTATTAAAAACAACCAATTGATGTTAAGGGGTGACCATTTGTTATGGGGCACCAATTTGGGGTGGATCTTACCTAATGGGGTGTTATTATCCAGACCCAACTCTACACCCTAATTTGAGAAACCAGTTCCAATCATTTCTCATTCATTCCATCACTAGAAATTGAGAAAAGAAAAGAATCAATGACTGTTGATGAAACCGAGAGAAATTAGGTTTGGTGGCACTGAGAAAAGGGAATTGAGGGAAGAATTGATATGGGTTTGCTAGAAATGGTCGAGATAAAGGTTTGTGAAGAACTGAAGTTCGGGTTTGAGATGAAATCGATGCTGGTGGCAATTTGATGGGGTCTGTTGATGTGCATATGAGAAATTGAGGGTTTGTGTTGGTTGAGAGAAACTCGCAGTAGTGAATCAATGAATGAACTGCAGATGATGCTGGTGAAGCTCATTTCAGTGGATTATTTACAAGGGTGTTAATTGATATTTCACAGTGCTATAACAACATATGGTAGTTGAATGTGTCAGGTGGAGAATGCTTGGCAAGAGTGGATGGCATTTGAGTGGGTTTGTTACTGTAATGGAACCAAGATGTTTCCTTGGATATAGGAATGCTATAACTAATTACAGCTGGTATTGGTTGCTGGCTGAGGTTGCTATGAGCTCAAGATGAACTGGTGCAGGGGATGGCATAAGCATAGCTGCAGAGTGATTGAAATGTTTGTGGTGTTGCAGGTCAAGAGCTGGACATGGCCTGGAAAAGGACGAGAATTGCAAGTGCAGGAGCTAGATAGTCGTGGTGCTGGTGGAATTACAATGAATACACTGCAGGGTGCTGTGGTTTTGGAATTGGTATAGGTAAGAAGCTACGGAAGCAATGGAATTGAAAGTGCTTCCATAGGTTGTGATGCATTTTGCAGGTGGACTGTAAGGTGTGTTGGAGATGTAGGTGCTGCTATGATGCTGCAGTTAGGTGGTGTAGGTAACTCATGAGTACTGGATAATGAGTTGCAGGGATTGGAGATAGTGAATGTGCAGCTGATCATGGCAATGGTGGACAAGGCAAGGATGGAATTGGACTTATCTGAGCAAGGAAGCTGCAGAAAATGGAACTGTGGTGGAGCTTCAGGTGTTGATAGTGGTTGAATGGATTTGTACTGTTGTTGTAGAAGGCTGTGTCATGACGCTGTTACAAGGTGCTGATGGTTGAGCTGCGCTACTATTGGAGTAAGGTACAGCTGGAGATTCCCAAGGATGTGGTGATTATCATGGAGCGATTGGTGAGATTAAAAGGTTGTGACAATGTGGGTTGAAAAACAAAAAGTTACGGGAGAGAGAGTGGTGCTGGTTGTGTGTGCCGTTGAGAAAATGATACTTGAACTGACAGGAGTTGCAGGTGGCCTGAGGATATAAATATGAGCATGGGTTTGAGAAGCTGCGCAGTTGTATGGGAATTGAGGACCTAATGGAAGCAGTGAACTGAGGTTTAGAATGAGGTAGAGAAGTTAGGATTGCTGTTGGTACTTCTTGGCAGTTGATCATGGAGAAGAGTTGGAGTTTGGGAAATCCAGTTGTAGAGAAGTGGCGCAGTTGAAGCTGGAATAGCAAGTATGGGTGTGTGTTGAGAGTACTGCAGCTGATAACTGCTGCAGTTTCTGTAGCTATTGATTGTGCACAAGGAGGAATAATTGGCAATGGTGTTGAGCAGAATAAGGAGCATGAAGGCTAGGAGCAGATATAAATGCTACAGGAAGAGATGATATAGCTGTTGCTGTTCAAGTAATGCAATGGGTTTGTGACAAGGTGCAAGCTGGTGCTGACTGGTGTGCAAGAATGTATGCCTAAGCTGTGTTAGATGCATGTTAAGGAAATTATGTTGGCTGTGAACTTGGCCTGAGAAGTAGATTTTGCAATCAAAGCTGCAGAGAACACTAGGAAAATGCAGTGAGAATGGCGAGCCAGTGAGCATAGTTCCAATTGCCGGATTTTGGGACCGAAAGTGGGGATTGTAAAGTTTTAGTGAATCATGAAGGGGGTATGAGTCGGATGCGGAATTTGGCGGACGGATATATGAGCTACGAGTCACGCTTTTGGGCGCGTTTTCGCAAGAGAGAAAGAATTGGTTTGGATGATTTTTGTGAATGTTTGAAATGCAGAGAAGGAAAGATGAGTTGCTGGAAGTACATACTTGCTGGTGACAGTTTCTGAAGACAAAGGCGGCCAGAGACAATTTTCCGGCGACCGGATTCCGGCGATGACGTCAGCAATTCCGACGACTAGTTTTGGACCCAAAATTTCCAAAAACATATTTCTCATACATGGGCTTGGGGGACGAATTTGAGACGGATTTTGAGAACTTGACCTACTTTTGGGTAACCTTTTGGGAGAGGCATATAAATAGAACTTTTTCTCTAAACCTAAAAGGATCTTATCTTATCTTCTACTTTTGTTTCTAGGGTTTACAATATGATAGAATTTCTTTTTCTTCTTGTTATGAACTCCTTGAGCATGAGTGCTTAATTTTATTATTGGTTATGGAATAGTTGGATTTCACAAAGCATGATTCTTTGATTCAATATATTAGTTTTGTCTCATATTTATCGTTCACAATTCTCTGAAAATATAGTTGTTTGATTGACGTATTATAACATGATTTGATTGATTGTTTTGTCAAGTTGCAAATTGGTAGAAATTCTAATCACATCTATTGCTAGTTTAGGGTTTATTATACGTAAAAGTGATAATCCTTGAATACAAGTAGCATAAATATGATTATAGTTTGTAGTGATATATTCTTATGATCATATGTGAATCGTGACCTTTGTTAAATTGAATTAGTGTGCTTTCCACGTTCAATTGCTTTGATTGGCCTGATTTCATAGAACTTAATGCATCTAGGGAATTAAACTTGATTAGTGCTTTTACACGTTAGGTTGTTCTCTTAGATAGAACTCATACTCGTATCTTTTAATGTGTTTGTTGATGACAAAAGGAGATTAGCGGGATATTCTTGCGGTCAAGGTATCCTAGGGCTTTTGATAAAAGTTGAGATTAAATATCAATTCTACTTATTATTTTGAAAGCATGTTAGTGAAAGAAAACGAAATCCTTAACCAATATCTTTTCTATTTGATTTGTTTGCTTATTTCTTTCTTTGATTTTATTTTACTTTTACTATATAAAAATCAGAAAAATCCCTCGTGTTATTCATAGGAAACCGAAAGCATATTGACAACCTAGTCCTCTCTGTGGGATCGATCCTTTCTTTCCCTTGCTATATTTATATTTTGAGTAGTAAGAAAGTGTAATTTATTTTTGACGCATACGACATCGATTATGTATACTCTATCAAATCACGAAATCCATACACATAATATTTTATCAAAAAATTGTTTGCTTCCAACAATTGCTGAAAATCAAAATTTAATTTTACAAAATTTTAAAATTTCATGAACGACTCATGTAAATTTCAAAAATAATTAAAAAATAATTGTGAGTTGCTAACTCACGTAATTTTTTTTCACGTGAGCAGGTCACGTATATATATATATATATATATATATAAAGTTCGCTTGAATAAGCGTTCGTCGTCTGTCAAACAGAGTCTTTTCTATTTTTGCAAAGGTCCACATATTCCAAATAAATTTTGATTTTCATGAAAACTCATAGACAAAATTTTCTCTACTGCAACTAAATCATGTCTATTAATAAAATATATACACATATCTTTCATGTTAGGGATTATTGTTCGTTTCCTAAACCGACGAACAGACAACCGTTTGCAAAAAACAAATTTTTCATAAAACCTACACATGCATGCACACATGTTTTGAACAATTCATGAACGAACTGCAACAAAATAATAATAATCACGCACCTGGTCGGTGCCGGTCGGAATCTGATCAGCTGGTGATCGGGAATGCCGGCGACGAGTAATTCTGGCGTAAATTTTCTTCTCCTCCTTCCTTGCTCGGACGTGAAGAGATTAACAGGGAGGAGAGATTGGTCAGTCCTTTGTTGTATAATATTTTTTTTTAGGGCTTCTTCCTTTTTATGTAAATTTTATTCCCAAAAACCTAATGAAACATGGATTTCCTTTTCGGGACTGAGCCCGCAAACGCTAAAACGACTAAAACTTGACGAATGATCGTCCAAATCAGCAGTGCCTCATCTCTCCGTGCTCACGGGATGACACTCTATCATACTAGCAGGTGCCTTAGGAATTTGCACGTACATGACATTATTGGAGCAAATCGGGGATTCTGAAAATACCTTTGTACGACTAAGTTCGACTGCTTATCTCGTCTACTGGAAAATCACTATCCAATGCTTACTGTGGAACATGACTGTCCCTCACTAAGCAAGGGACTTAATATTGATGGTGGATTATCGTCAAGGGCTAAAATCGTGAAATCATGATACTACATGTTTCTGACCCGGCTTCAGGAATGCATATGACGATTCATATTTGATGATCCGTGAACCGTTTCACGATCTCTGACCGAGTGAGCATTCCTCTCAGAGCTATGATGAATATGTTTCTCTAAAGGCCTCCCAGTTGAGCGTTCGATGCTTCACACATTTCATCATCACCTCTACATAGAATCGAATGATTGGGCGGTTCTCTAGACATAATTGTTTATTAGAGAGCTTAATGCCTTCAGGACATCACACTACTCGTTGTTCCCTGACTACACAGAGATACCCACCTATACATAGAATCTTAATGATTGGGCGGTTCTATGGACGTAATTTTTTGTTAGAGAGCTTAACGCCTTCAGGACGTCATGCTGCACGGTGTTCCCTGACTACGTAGAGAGACCGTGTATAGAATTAGGTGTAGACATGAATATGATGCTTCAACTATCTCATATCGATTTTGCAAATAGATTAATTCTAGCGTTTCATTCGCCAACTGAATTCCTAGAAAATAATCTATTTTATCTCATTGCTTCATTCCATGGATGATCCCCAGCTGATTCCATGGATTAGTAATAGATAACCATTTTTTGTCGTTACTCCGTTCCTTGAATTCCCCATATGGATTCATGGATTAGTAATAGATACTCAACTTATTTTATTACTCCGTTTAATGAATCATTCTCAGCCGAATTTCATGAATTAGTAATAATTATTCGACAAACGGGCGTCTGGGCCATCACCGAGTAAGCCCCGAGAAAACGGTGCAAGTGTACTTGACAATAGTGCACAAACGAGCACCCGAACGATTGTTCGAAAATATGGACGAATGAGCAACTTATAGAGGAAAATAACATTAAATAAAATAAATGAGAGGCATGGGACCGGGCCCACCGTCCGGTCGACCATTCCACCGTGGCCGGTCCCCTTCTCCCGTTATTTTATTTTGGTTTATTTTTCCCTCATCTCATGGAGACTCCCTCACTTGAGCAAACTCCCTCGTTTGAGCGAAACTCTTAGTTTCTCCATACTTTATCGAACAAAAATATGGAAAGGTGTCACGGGACCGGACCACCTAGCCGGCTAGCCATTCCCTAGACGTGTCCGGTCCCACACGTCACAATCCCTTATTTTATCATATTATTATTCCCATCATCTCATGGAACTCCATCGTTTGAGCGAAAACCCTAGTTTTTCAATATTTTCTCAAATATGGCTCAAACCACGAAAAAGCCAAAAATTCAAACGGTCACATGACCGACTAGACTACTCATGTCAAGTATTAAAATATTATTATTTTAATATTTGCAAAATATTGGTCGCACGAGCAAAGTTTCGCTCGATCATTCGAGCAAAATTGAGAGTTTCAGTCAAAGATCAAACTCTTCTAAAAGTATGAAATATTGCTCGAACGCGCACCAGAAAATTCCAAAACTCTCAGGACTGAGACACGGACATCATGGTGACACGATCATGCTACCTTGACCGACTAAGGATGGACCTAAGGCTTGCAATTATCCGGTCCCACACATCTTCATAATTTTGACCTAATTTGCTGTTAATTGTTCGTATTGGGTTCAAACTCTCTCCAACCGACTTGGGATTTTCTCAATCAATCGTTATCTGGTCCCACAATTACCAAGGTCCAGTCCCCATGACCTTTTGGTCGGTCCCTCATCTCTCCATAGTTAGTTTTTATCACCTAACGCTCGCACGGGCACTATTTAATAAATGATTAAATCAGCGTTTGATCATTCTTTCACCAACTGGTCAACAAAGGACTTTGGTGCATGATCACTCGAGCACTTGGGAGCTACATGGTCTCCATCATCCATGTAGCCGGTCCCTCCTTCACTCAGTGACCTATTTTCAGTAAATCATCAATTGACGAACAATTGATCAAAATTAGGGTTTTGAATAAATGCTCTGCAAATCATAATTCCGAGCAAGTTCAAACACATAATAATTTTATGTTGATCCAGTAATAAACATCTGGATTGATTATACAATATTTGGTCCAACTACCAACATTTTAATTAATATTTTATTGGGTCACGTTACCAATAATTTATCGAATGAGCAATACTTGCTCAATTGCTCGAATATTGATTCAACTATCAATATCCAGTAATTTATCGAATGAGCAATACTTGCTCAGTTGATATTCAGTAATTTATTGAATGAGAAATACTTGCTCAATTGCTCGAATATTGATTCAACTATCAATTCAGTAATCCATCGAATGAGCAATACTTGCTCAAATGCTCGAATGTTGATTCAACTATCAATATTCAGTAATTTATCGAATGAGCAATACCTGCTCAGATGCTTGAATATTGATTCAACTATCAATATTCAACAACTCATCACACGAGCAATAATTGCTCAAAGTATCAATATTCATCACGTTGATTCAATTATCAACATCGAGAACTATACGTCATAGCAGACGTTCGATCCATGAATCCTAGAGCATTCGACAATTATTCTCCACTGAATAATACTTAGACTCATCTTCTAATCAAGTCAAAGACTGACTAATCAAATAACACGTCTGCTTCGCTGATTCCACGTTCGCGAGATATCAATCATGTCACATGGGGGATATTAATTAGGGTTTTGGTCTGGTGGCCTGCAACACGTGTGTTCATCCACGATGATAAATGTGAGTAAGTCGTGCAAGCGATTGAGGAAGTTAGCAAAGTAGTGGGTGGATAATCAACCAAGTCTCCGCACGACCTGGAATTGGTTAAATCACGACTTTCCACTTTCCCACTCTTTCACTCGAGCAACCGTCACACTTACTGGATATCAATGTGTCTACAATTCTAGCAATATAAATAAGTCTTGAATTCACGAATGAAAAACAGACAATTTTTCGAGCAATCACTTTCAAGAATTCAATCAATCGACCAGAACTTATTCGAACTCAGCAGTTCACAGAAAACTTGCATAAACCCATAACACATTCAGAATCCTTGATCATCATTAAGCTCACACACTTCTCAGCTTCCCTCCTACAGATCAACCCTCTTCCCTCTTTGTGACCGAATTGACTCTGGAACTGTCATTGTCTTGGTTTAGGACGGAATCCTACAGATTGATTTCTCGAACTCAAAGCACTCCCGTGCAGTGCATCTATTTGAGGTTAGACAGTTTGCTTGGTTGAGGAGCCTCCGTCACATGGTCGTCTCTCCATTCCCTAAAAAAACCAGCGAATTATTTTTCCGCATCTACATATTGGAGACCACAGTGGGAGATCATTCTCTCGGTTGCAATCCAAATTTTCACAAAGATGGTTGATCTTAGGTCAGGTTCAGTTACAAATCCTAACCCAAGCAATGTTAGCACTAGCAATAATGGTGGTACTCCAGAAACTACTCCCGCTTCCAACATCGGCGCTGGTGATATTACAACCTAGATAGAAGGCCATTCGAGGGATGTTGATCATAAACCATAGATTAGTTATATTTCAACCTAAGATCGTATAACGTCACTAGTTTTTCGAAATATGGATTAGAAAAACAACTTCATATAAGGTGTCTCTTAAATTCCTAAAGAAGTTCTACAACATATCCCTCGATTTATTCTAGTTTGTAGAATATATTAGGTATCTCGACAAGTTTTGAAGCATATAAACCTTAATTATACAAATTTATTTTGATATCTATTTTTACCTCGTAATTGTTCGAAACAAACACAATATATTCAAAACCTTGATTCACATCTAAAGATAAATCAAACCAGTATTTTGTGAAAACAAAATATCAAAAAGTCTTCACCTACGTTAAAGCAACTCTTAAGCTATAAAGGACATTAGCTAAGGGAATCAATTGCGTAGAGCCCTACGAGGCTCAAGAAATATAATGAGCACTACTGCAGATGAATTACTTGGAAGGTTAATTCGTTTTAAACTACATTCCATTCCGAAGTCTGATAGTAGATTAGTGTCTGTAGCGGTTTAATACAGTTTGGTATTCAAAGATGGACGGGGTCTCAAGATTTTTCTGCAGGTGCAGTTGTCTTCGTTAACAAAATTTCTATGTTTCTTGCTTTACTTTTTACTTACGCGTTATAACAAAATTTCTTGTGAATTTGTATATTGAAATATAGATTATAAGACTTGTTTTTATTGGAATTGGGTTCGTGTACTGTAATAGTACATACTAGGTTGATCTTGAATATTGATTTCTGAGATCGCCCAATAGTTCTTGTACACAATCATGTTCACGGATCATTAATCCAAACTACTGATTGTACAAGAAATATAAAACATATATACAATCATATACAAAGTTCTTTTCAAAGGATCTACTTGTTGATCGTATTAGATTTTTCCATATAGGTCCGAACGAAAAAGTTGACTGTGTACTTGGTACCCTTTCCTTTTTAATTATAAAATACACAGATAAAGGAAAATAACCATTTGCAAAAAAAAAAAAAAAAGTTCATTGAAATACATCACCAGCCCCCTGATGATGGGCTACGATTTTCTGATTGCACCTTCCACTTGCAGACCGCATCCGATCTAATGGATATACGGATGAACAGATTGGATGCAAATGATTCAATGTATTTCTTCAAAATTTAAATTTTAATTAAAAAAACAAAACTAACAAAAATGATCCAAATAATGACTGATCAAGAAAAAAGAAAAAAAAAGACTTGAATTTATGTCTCAATCTCAAAGCCTAAAAGTTTGATGAAAGAAAATGATTAGGAGATAACAATGGACTAATACAAATACTAAACTAACCTCATATTTTCAAAAAAATATCACATAAATATTCTTAATCTAATTGGCATGGATGTCCAACATAATATAATGCGAAAAAAGAAAAACACAAGACCCCATAAGTTTGTTAACGAGGAAACCGCAATAGCATAAAACCCCCGGGACCTCGTTCAAATTTGAACACCAAACTGTTTTAAGCCGCTATAGACACTAGAATATACCTAACGCTCATCGGAGAAATCCATTTTGTTTGGCCCATCTAAAACGAAAGATGGAGTCACCGCCCTTCTCAACTAGTCCATTTCCCCTCATTTCTCTCTCTACAGTTTCCTCTTTCTTTCTTCTTCTACGGCGTCTGGTCTCTGACTATGGCGATACCTCAACACCAATTCCTGCAACAGCAGCAGCAATCTGGACAAATTAATTTCTACAACTCCTGTAGTAATCTCGTTGATCAAACTTACCCGCAGTACATTCCTCCATGTAAACACCCCTAATACTCTTCTTCCTTGACATTTTGTTCGTAATCGCTTATAAATTTGATATAGGGTTTCTTATTGTTTGTATTTTCTGGTCTTTAGTTCATGTTCCTGGTTTGGCTCCTGGCGATGTCTTCGATGGAGGTGATTTGCAATGGGCTAATGGTGTGGAAATTTCTAGGAAAAGATTAAAAGAACAGGATTTCCTGGATAATAATGATAATAATAATCGGTATTACGACAATATCAACAATCATAATAGTAATACTAATTCACAGATTTCGTCACTGGATTTCTTACAAACTCGACCAGTTTCTACGGGTTTAGGGTTATCTCTCGATGATAGGCGTAATGTTACGTCTGGAGAAACTCCAGTTTACTCTTTCTTTGATGATGAAATTGATCGTGAGTTTCAGAGACAAGATGCTGAGATTGATCATTTCGTCAAAGTTCAGGTACTGAAAGTTTATTGAATTTGTATGATTCTTGTGACTTGTGAGAGCATATGTTTTTGATATCCTAATCTTTTGCAATCAATATTAGGATCATATGGAACTAGGGTTTTGTTTTAGATAGTTTTTGGAATTTTAATTTAACTAAGAATAGACCTATTTCTTGAATTTTGGTTTTGGATTTAGGGTGAGAGACTGAGACAATCAATCCTTGAGAAAGTTCAAGCTAACCAATTCCGAACCATTGCATTAGTGGAAGAAAGGATGGCTCAAAAGCTTATAAGGAAAGAAGCGGAGGTGGAACGCATTGATAACAAGAATAATGAATTGGAAGAACAAATTAAACAGTTAACTGCAGAAGCAGATGAGTGGAAACATCGAGCAATGTTATATGAGAATTTTATTGATACACTCAAGTCCAATATACGGCTAGCCCAAAATAGAGATGTCAAAGAAGGGTGTGGTGATAGCGAGGTAGACGATACAGCATCATATTGCAATAATGGAGCTATTGATTTCCATCTAATTGGCAACACAACCACGGATTTCAAGGAGTCAATGACTTGTAAGGTTTGCAAAGTTAATCAGGTTTGCATGCTTTTGTTGCCTTGCAGGCATCTAAGCTTGTGCAAGGATTGCGAGAGTAAGCTTAGTTTCTGTCCCTTATGTCAATGTTCTAAATTTATTGGTATGGAAATCTTTATGTAATCGAAAATCTTGGATACTATTGATGCTCACATTATATATACACCAGTCACCAGTATTGTGTAGTTTCATTACCTCTATGTTATGTTTCTGCCTGTTTGATTTCTCATGTCTTGTTAGTGTAATTGAGAAATTTCTTATAAAGAAGTTGTAGCACTTGCTGAGTGAAGTTCTCCTAGTACGTCGTTGCCATTTCTTCATTTTTAATAATGATTGCGTATAACAGTATTTTATTTCAACCGTGAGTATAGATTTACTGCTTGACTGAAATTGAGTTTCGTGGAAAATATGCTGCTGCAATAGTATAATATTCCTCTGGATTGAGCTATCAGTATTTCTACCCCTGAGCTTGTTTAAACAAGATTAGCCATTGGTTGGAAGTGGATGGAAAGGATATTGGGGGGTCAATTGCAAAAATGGCGTGACTATCTAGTGGGATAAATTTGAGTGACATATAAGTGCTAGGTGATGGTGATGAGTAGATTAGCTAATTGAGCCATACATATTGTACCAATAATTCCTGAACTTATGCGAGTTTATCAAACATCATAGACGGCATTAAGAGCGCCTGGTTTAACTTCTTGACCAGGAAAATGTACGTGGCCTAGAAAGCAACTGTCTTATTATCAAGGGATACCTAGACACGTGAGTATTTTGAACTGCATGTATCACACCTAGATGGCCTGTAGTAGGAAAATTTGTCAAAAAATAATAAATCCTGCCGACTTCCTAAACAGAGTGGAAATGGTTCAAACAACATCTGTGGATTAGTTTAATTTAGTGTCTGCAGCATGCATGGACTGAATCTTGGTGTGTCTTTGTTCTGTTGGTGGTTCAGTCTTGTGGCTATGTTCTTAATAAGCTATTTTGTGCAAGTTTTGCAGTGATTTTGTGCACCTGTTAAAAACTTGATAGTACCCCCCTTGCACTAGCTGTTGAGTGTCAACTCTTTTTAGTCAGTGAGTCTGATTAATGGCATATCTTGCTTATAGTCCTTGTACTCTCTCCTGTATTCGGTGCTCGTACGTGTTTGCTGTTATTGTTTCTGATATGTATCTCACTGGAATGGTGCTGTTATCTGCTCAACACAGTTGAGTTGGTTATTTTACTTGTCTGTTGGTCAATTTTCTATCAGAATAACTGAACACACAATGTTCTTATATGTTAGATTGACCTGTGCATAATTTTACTAACTAATTTGTTTTGGTGGATTAATTAATAGTAGATTCGACAAGCTGCATCCAGAACTAGCCCGGCATCAGCCATTAGGAACTACCAGTCTTCGCACACTATCTCCGATTTTAAAGGTACTCAGATTACTTTTTATCCTCATGTAGAAAATGATAATAAGCACTGTACTCATCTAAGTGCTAGTTCGTTGGTACCATGCATCCGTTACATACATCTTAGATGGCTAATGAGAGACTTGATCACCGAAAATCATTCTATGTCACGTATTCCACCATTCACCAAAGCTGAATAATAAACTTCTATCTGAATGAAATGCTTTTGTTTGCGTTATCTTGTGTGAACCATTCCTCATCCGAGTACCTTGGCTAGCATTTAGCAAGTTTTTTGCTACTTTAAACAAAAGATAGGGATTTGTACTGAGATTTATCTACTTTATTTTCCATCATTTCGTACTTTGCTTCTATGGCTAAATCATCTCACATCTTTACCCCCCCACCCCACCACCGTCTCGGCACCACCACACCACCACTATCACCACCCATCAAGTCTTCTCACATGGCTTTGTCAGTCTTCTTTAATTCAAATAAAACCTTCTTTGTTTTCATAGATTTACAAAACACTCATTACAGTTGAAACAAATCTTTAAATGCAGTAGTGATTTTCGTTAAAGGTAGATCCCGTTTGGATTCTAAAATGATTTAGCGACTCAGCAATGTAAGATATCATTGTCTACTTTTATAGGAGTATCAATTTTGTTATTGAAATTAGTTGTTTTGTCATGAATGATTAAGAGTTTCCTCTTTAATTAAGTTCTAAGATTCTACTTTCTTGATTATCATCAACCTGCTTAAAACATCATTTTAGGTCTTATTTTTGTATTTTGAAGCTCCTTACTTCTGAATTATAAGATTTTTTGGGGTTGCAAAATATGTTTTGGGTACTCTGCAGTTTCAGCACTCTGGGCTTTGTGACAGTAGAACTGTAAATGACATTTTTCAATTCTACCCAAACTAAAATTCAGAAAAGTAAACCTAATATTCATAATTATGCGTCTTGTATCTGTAACAAACCCATGATACCAGGTAATCATTCATGAACGACTTCTGCAAATCGTATTATCTCGGTTTTGTAGTATGCGTCACTGTAATCAGCTTTTCAGGATTACAAATTCGAAAATCTTTTAGTACTGTAATTGCTATCAGCTGTGCTCAAAATGTATATAGAAAAGGGTTCGATAGTAATTATGCTTATCTCTCTTTTTCGCTTCCATAAAGTTGACGGAACTTTAGCTAGAGGCGATAACAAAATAATTATGGCGTTTTTCATTCTTGTTTCTTCATCAATAAATACATGGCGAGAGAAAAAATCATCAACCTTTTTAGGTTCTTTTTTCTTTTAAGATGTTATTTTGAAATTGGCTATTATCCAAAATTATTGGAAATGGAAGACAACTGATTCAAGATCACATATATTAAATAATCATGAAGATTTATGTGAAATCAAAATCATGGTTCCAATAATAAGAAAGCAGATTGGGAAATCTGCTTTCTTTACCATAAAGACAGTGGTGGAGTAAATGCAGGGTAACTTTTCTGTGGTTCAAATATATAATGATATGGTACTTAATGATGTTTAATTATGTTACAGTTTTTTTCCTTTTTCTGGCTTAATGGCTTACCGTGTCATTGTTAATCGTATTCAGTATCCTTAGTACTTGGTACCATAGTATTTGAACATTTGGGTTTAGAATTGTATGTGAATGTTTAGCACTTAAGCTGATATGAGCATCATCAAAGCAGAAATTGGCATGTGAAAATAGATGTATTCATTGGGATATGAATATTGTTTCATCTGTATTCACGAGCATCAAGTTTCCACAGTTGACCAATTTATTTGAGTTTCACTCGTCAAATCCAACTAATTAGAGTAACTTTGTTCCATCAGGTTGATTTGGGTGGCACTGAGTCTTTTGTTATTTCACTAGGTGGAATGAATTTAGACCTACTCAATACCTGTTCATCTTACGATTCTTACCTACTACTCCTAGATAAGTACGATAAAAGACACAAAGGTATAAAGGTGTTGAAAGCAAATAAGCAATTCTGCTTTCTGTAAAAAGAAGACCCAACGAGATTTCAAAAAATAGGGTACAAAGGTATATGCAGAAAAACAGCATGTGTACTACTACTAATGCATGTTTTGATAAAATTATCTACCAAAATTCAGATACTGGTATCAGACTGAGAAGGATAGTACAATGGAAGAGGATTCGCTTGGATGTGAGAAACCGGCGAGATGCATGTGGACATGGCTATTTGATAATGGGACACACATGATGATGATTTTTGATGTAGTTTGGAGGTTGTTGTGGTTAATTCAGTCTCTTCTATAGCAGTGGAACCTGAGTGCAACACTAATCGCCATCCTATCAACTGATCAGAAAAAGAAGAAAAAAAGGTGATACACCCAACCAAGATACCAGTTTTTTTGTAGTATAAGACTGCTGTAAGTGAAAAGTTATTCCAGAAAAAATGTAACTTATAATTAATCCTTAGAAGTCCTTAGTAGTGCATCTTTATATGACCGTCCACCGCCACTAGACCGGTATAAAATCCAAATATGAGTCGATACCTCACAGTGGAGGGAAAATGAGAGAAGATGACAAAAGAGTTGCATAGAAGAAAGAAGAAAGCGTCTTGTAAGAATTTTCCATTGTTTAAGTAAAGATGCCCCTCTTTTTAAGTATCTGTAGTATTTTATATGTGTAGCAGTAGCTCTTACATCTGAGACCAGTCCATTCTTTAATTATTTCAACTGTAACAAGCACTAGCGTAGTTTTTGTCTTTCCTTGGTTTGAAATAGCAATTTGGATTTTAGTCGTGTTTTATATGGTTTAATGGAAAACCCAGTCTGATTTCATGTGCTGGTTATGAGAACACTGGTGGGTATCACTTGCAAAGTTCCAATTCTGCTTTCAGAGAAATATAAAAACATACGGTTCTTATTTCAAAATGGAAAAGATAATTGTCTGATAATGCTTATATAATCATATAGATTGAAGATAATACCAAAGAAAGGGTACTAAGGTTTTTCTCGCTTGTTCTTTGATACCGAGAGAGCGTTCCTTGAGCTTTGTTTACGCATCACAAGCTACAGTACTTATTTTCTTGCAGCTGTTTGGTGCCAGTGCCGGTCACGGTTGTGTTCACGTCAAAGTTATGCTAATACATGGGTGGGCGTCCTGGTTTACTACAAATATAGTATTGATGTAACGGTCACGATGATTTCCACCTGCCTTTGGTCCATTGCACACTCTCAAAGGATGAAACAGATCTGATTGCAATCGGTGGGCATGAAGAATCTTGGACAAGTATCTCATTGTCCTTTCTAAGGACAAAGAAAGACCTTCTTTGCAGATATTCGATGTTTCAGAGATCTAATAAAAATCAGTTCAAATACAAACACAATAGACATTTAGATCATTCGAATCTACAGAAGCAACTTGAGTGAAAGAATATTAAAGAAACAATATTCACCAACAAACATGTGCATAATGCACGTGATATTAATTTGTAAAGAAATGTGAAGATACAGTTTAGAGAAATGTTTAGTTTATGAAAAGTGGTAATGCTCCTAATGGAGAATCAGAGAAGCTAGTAAAGAAAACAAACCAAATAGCAAAAAGACAGTCTCCCCACTCACGTATATGTAAAAATGTTGTCAGCCTTTGGAGGAAAAAAGAAAGAAAAATGGAGGGAAGAAGAAAAAGATGAAGAAGAAGAACAAGATGATTTACCATCTGCTGCCATTGGGACTTGAAGCCTAACCCTATTATTGTTGTTTTTTCTTTTACTATCACCGGTACATTTGATGCTTCTTTCATGGACACTAAAATCATCTTTGTGAAGGATCAAGATCAACCACGAATTTGTATTATCTTTAGTTAATTATTAAATAAATTTATTCCAAACTTTTATGGATACACATTCAGAAACTGTGTTTTTGGTTTCTGAAAGGAAAAAAAAGTCAAAAATTATAGTTTGGTTAAACAATTTTAGAATAACTTACAGAAATAAAAAAGTTAACTTTTTGTGAAATAAAATATTTTTGTTGATAATTTCTGTTTCTGACTTCTAAGCAAATTTATATCCAAACGCGCTATATAACATAGCCTCTGCCTCACATAAAAAAAAAAAAAAATTTTTTTTTTTTTTTTTTTAGGAATCCAATTACTGTTAAGACTTCGGAAAGAGTCATAGGGGAGACCGCGAAGGCGATCAACCATCATTCAATGGGCATAAAGTGCAAAAAGAAATGCAATATTCGAACCTAGACTTATGATAAGAAAAAAAAAAGAGGCCTAGACTCGTACCATCTTTAAGAAACAAATTAAGAAACAAATACTTGCAGTTCTCATTTTGGTCACAGCATATTTAATTCACGCATCGCCAACAAACAAAAATCATAATGGGAAGAAATTATGAGCATGAGATAGGGCTTTTGGGGTTCTTTCTTTCGGTTATCTCCTTTAGACATTTTCCCTTGTAATTTTGTAAATATTTTTCTTTAATGTATCCTTCCTCTTCAAAAAAAAAAAAAAACAAACAAACAAAAATCATTAACACAAACCATTATAAACGCTAATCACCTAACAGAATCAACGGCTGAGATTGGTAGAAAAAAGTTAAAAGAACAAAGATCATAGGAAGATCTGCACATGTACATGTACATATATAGAGGGGGGTGGTTCACGGGTTTATCTTGAAACACACTCCTCAGACAAACAAAACAGACAGACACATATTCTCTCGCACTACAAAACCGAGGAACAACATCAAAGAACCCAAAACAACACTATTAACTCACTCCCCCTCTTTCAATAAAAAATACACACATTGTTCTGCACTTCGTCTCCTTTAACTATCACACAACACATTAATCCTGCTTTGTATGCATCTGCCTAAAATATCTCCTAGATAGATTTGTTATTTGATCACTATTCGTCAATGGCTCTAATGTTAGACAACAGTGTTTGTCATGACAATGTATTACTATGTCTAGATTCATCAACAACTTCATTGTCACAAAAATCAGTTCCAGCTCCATTCCTTACTAAAACTTACGAACTCGTCGATGATCAGTCCACTGATCATGTCATCTCATGGGCTGAAGACAATACTACTTTCGTTGTTTGGCGTCCACCGGAATTCGCTCGTGATCTTCTTCCTAATTTCTTCAAACACAATAATTTCTCCAGCTTTGTTCGCCAACTCAACACATATGTAAGTAATATGTTCTCCGTTCCTATTGCATATCATTGATCATTTTCCGTAACATTTTATAGTTTTGTTAATGTTTTTTTTTGTTTGTTTGTTTGGAGAAATAGGGTTTCAGAAAGATTGTACCAGATAGATGGGAGTTTGGAAATGAGTTTTTCAAAAAAGGAGAAAAACATTTGTTGTGTGAGATTCATCGAAGAAAAACGATCACTATTTCTCATCATCATCATCATCAACAAAATGGCCCAGTTTCTATGAACAATTACTACAACCCTCATTCATCGATTTCGGGTAGTGGCGGTTTATGTTTTGGTACATTTCCAAGTGCTCAACTACTTAATATCTCGAATTCTGATTCAGATGAGCAAGCCATGATGAACCGAGCAAGTGATCGCTTGTCTCCCATCTCGTCTCCGCAAGTTATTAACTCTGTTTCGACGTTATCTGAAGAAAATGAGAGACTTAGACAGAGTAACTCTATGTTAATGTCTGAACTTACTCATATGAAGAAGCTCTATAATGATATTATTTACTTTGTACAGAACCATGTGAGATCTGTTCCTCCACCTCTCCCTCCAAGTAGTAATTCTTCACCACTTCTCGGGTTCCATAATCATCAGTACTCAAGCTCAAAGCAAGTAGCTCATCATCAAGTACTTACAGATCAAAGATTCACCTCAACTACCACTACTAATCATCCAACTACTACAACTACTAATAGTAGTAATTCAAACAGTACTTCTTTAACAATGTTAGAAGAGATCAGTGATGACAATGACAATCAAATGAAACTGTTTGGTGTTCTCCTCCCTCAATCTAAGAAAAGATCACATCCTGATCAACCCACATCTGTTACTATTAAGAGTAGCAAAGCTAGATTAGTTCAAGATCATGATTTAGGTTTAAATCTCATGTCCTCTTATTCTCCATCTTAACAAGTTCTGTCTATGTAGCAATGCAGCATGCTTTAGTCTCTCTCTTTGGCAGGACACTAATTAGCTGCTTGGATTTGGTTGATCTGGGTAGTGAGATTTTGGATATGTGTCCGTATATATGTTTTGTTTGAGCTAAGGAGAATTTGTTTTTGTGTACAGAGGTGCTTAGCTAGTGTAGGGCATTATTATGAATATGATCATGTTTTTCCTCAAAGCAATGAATGAAAACGGTGGGTCTCTTTGACATCTCTATCTATATTCCTTATTTTGATGATGATCTGTGGCTCTTTTTTAATTTCCATATTGTTATTATTAGTATAATGTGATGATCATGATTATCTTTCTCTTCTCCCTATTATCTGCAAATTGTCAGTTGCATTAATAATAATGTAAAAATGTAGAGGGATCAGCAGGAAGGTTCATGTATTGGTTTTATTCAAGATGATGGAAAAAGCTGAATAACAGTGGAAGGCAGCAGGAAAGAAATTCTTCGAAATCTCAAAAAGTAGTTGAGTTTTCCAAGTTTCTCTTTCTTTTTGGTTTACTTTCACAATTTAAGACTAAACGCAATTCTATAGAGTGATGTCCAATTGGATGCACGACGGAGAAGGCGATCTTTGTTGTTATGAGAACTGATGGATTGGTGTTAGATATTCCTTAAACGTACATTCCTCGTCCCTATCATTATATCACTTCATCGAAGATTTAAAATGGGCCCATTTTGATACCCCCATTAATCTCGGTTTACCCGTGTGCCAACAATATCATTTCTCTCGAGTGCAGCTGTTGTAGCTCTTAGTTCCAAAGATGTGGACTCACTCACTTATCTCGCATTTTTCGTGCTTGAATCAGGGTTTTACGATTTTCATCTCATGCTGCTAAACAGTGAGTGGCATACTGGCATGGTTTGAAATGTAAACAGTATCTAGCTGCTTGCTTTAAACTTTAAAGTGTTTAAACTTAGTTTATACAGTTAAAGACTCCACTTCAGTTGCAAGGCACGAAGTATGTTTGACTTTGACTAGAGTTTTTTCCACTTTCTTTCTACTGTACATGAAAGAAAAAACACTTGGCCTTTTCCTGCTTTGATCTCTGCGTCTGATTCAAACGCTTTAAACCTTCTTTGGATTCCCTCCCTTCTCTGCTTTCTCCATCACTCCATTAGAATTTAAAAACGAACGGACTATAGATAGAATGTTAGATGGATTGAGAGGGAGTGAGGAAAAGCATTATTCATTACATGCAATACATTTATACTTTACTGAAAGAGAACAATGACATTGACCATTTGTAATGTATATATAACTTTTGTAAGGGTTTCTTTCCAAGTATTAGAAGAAAGAAAGTCTTTTTTGTATGTAGGAAAAGTTGATAAAAGTAGTATTTTTTTTTGGGGTGTGTCTGTGTTTCTACTCGAGTGCTCTCTTCCGTTTCTTTTGTTCTTTATATCTCTTTTGTTTGAAATCATAACCATCTATCAGAGATTTTAGAAATATAAAGAGAAGGAGAAGGAGAAGAAGAAGAAGTTTAAAAAGGAGTGTTGAGAGAAAACAGGGGGACCATGGATTCTTGATTCTTTTGAGGTAAAGAAAAGTGATTTTGACATGAAAAGAAAACAAAAAAAAAGAAACAGGAACAGGAACATACAAAACCACTTAGAAATCCTAGCTAGTTTGGACTGAATGTGAATAAAACCTCAGAATGTGGTTCTGAATTAACAAAAACATAATGCTGCTGCTGGGGATTTGAAGAACCTGGAAACATTATTACCACTATGCATTGTCTGCATATAAAAGGAATTCAAACCCGGTGAGTCCAGAGTTGAAATCGAAAGCAAAAACGAATTCCATCACACCCGGTGGGACTCGAACCCACAATCGCCTGATTAGAAGTCAGACGCCTTATCCATTAGGCCACGGGTGCTGACTTGCACACTCTTGCAGCAAAGACGCTGAAGTAACTGAAGATCGATATTTTTTTTCCCTTTTTTCCCCATGCCTACGAATTTATGAGCGATGAGGCTAGTAATTTCATTGTTGCTGATCCACAGTGTGTGCGCTTGTATTTTTTTTTTTAAACAAAATGTGTGATTTAGTTTTTAACTTTTAGTATTATCATTGTTGTGATTTTTACGCACCAACACTTATGATTTTAAAGGCCAAAAGCGAACGTATAAAGACAAAATGGTAAATAAAAACTAATCACATACCTGTTGGAATATTTTCAACTGCGCTATCAAAGGGCTGTTACGACAGTTACAAGAATATCCAGAAACTTCGTTTCCAACAGACACCATTGATGTCTGATGATGAAGAGACTCGTCGTTTTCGTGAAACCTGTTGGTGAAAAGATGTCTTTTCCCAACAGATGCGAAAACCTCTATAAATAGCATCTTCCAAAACTTGTTCAAACTAATATATCAGAAAAAACTTTTCTGTTTTCTCTCTTTTCTAAAGCATCATCAGAATTTTTGCTTACATGTGTTCTTGATTGAATCAAGGGGTACAAACCTTGAATTCAATTTGCGAAGAGGAGATCATTAAGGCCGAGCGAATGTGATCGCATAAAGCTTATCCAGAGTGACACATCGGATGATGTCAGATTAATCACAAGAAAGGTGTGAAGAACCATGCGATGTTATAGGGTATGCGAAAAGAAGCCAGTGTAAGCGTGCATTAACAATGCACGCCAGTTCCGAAAATAGAGGCTTTATTAGCTGTCTTCCACTATGTAAAACTCCTATATAAGGAGTCGAGCGACCTTGTATGGAGAGAGAGATTTTTAGGATCTAGACAAGATATTTTAGGAGAGAGAAAAGATTGTCCGCTTCCAAAGTTAGAGTTTTCCTAATATTTGTACTAAATTCATAGATATTAATGAAGGTTCTTGTATTTTCCATGGATTTAACTTAGATTGTTCTACAAATTTTGAAAGGGTGTAGTTGTGAGATTAATTGCAACTACATTTTGGCGTTAGAAGACAGTTCAGAATGATTAACCCTGTTGGTGAGTTTCTTTGAAAACAAGTTAGAAATTCTCTAAGTTTTATTCACAATTTCAAACAACTTTAGAGATACAGATCCCGCAGTTTGAATCAACAAATTTCTTCATAGAAAAACCATATTATTTACAGTCACACAAGATGAAGATACAATGCAATTCTATAACCAAAACAAATATCTTCATACCATGCAAGAGTAACATGAAGAATACATATACGAGATTACGAAGGACGGAAGATCATAATGGTGGATAAGATGCTTCCATTGAAAGAGTGGGAAAAGAAGGAAATGACATTTACAACAGATGAGATTCTAGAAGAAAACTTAAAGCGAACAGATCCTTTGGTGGTTGTTGATGGTGGATTTTAGTTCAGGGCTAAAGTTGTAAAACCAATTTTTATGTAATCATCCTGCAGAATTGAGACTATTTTATAAGTGATGAATACTTCTTCACTTTATTAATTCACCTAGAATGGAGCATGTATCAACAATCCCCCGAATATTCTGAGAATTTTAGCATTATTGATTAATGCATAGAACGCCTAGTATTTCCTGTGCTGTTCCTAGCAGAACTCTCATTATTGGTGCGGCATGATGACTGATTGTTACTCGCAGCAGAGTAACATTAATATCCAAGTACCAACAGTGAGGCATGCACGAAATGCCCGTACAGGCTGTAAACTCTCGGTATGTTATACTAGCCCGATTGAGCATGTAACTCTCGGTGTGTTATACTAGCCCGATTGAGTATGTAACTCTCGGTGTGTTATACTAGCCCGATTGAGCACCTAGACTGTCCATAGCAGTCTAGAAACGATCACGATCATCCAACTTCACCAGCATGATTGGGTGGTCCAGATCAAATCCAATACCCCCAAGCGGGTATTGGAACATTCACTGCCGACCCAACGCGACCCGCATGGCCGGCCTCCCAAAAGGGGTGGCATAGCTTTCCAAACCTTTCAAACCAAGCAGAATGGACAAGAAACCCTAAATTAGGGTTTGCGGCACATTACATGTGTCGCAAAACGATCTCAACCATCTATCTTCGCAGGCATAGATGGAAGGTGTAGATGTAAATTCAAAGGGCCCAGAGCATGTCAACACAATCACCGTGGGCCCGCCTACACACATGAACAAAAGGTCAGGACCAACCATGTTTGGTTATCCTAATTCGTGCGCGCAAAAATATGAATGAAGCATGGCCGGCCAAAACCCTAATTAGGGTTTGTATCGATCACGAGCATCTGTTTTCTCCTGATCGAATGAAGGGCTTAGGATACAACTGAGCAGATCCAGTGAGCATCAACATGATCATCGTGGAACCACCTATATCCTCACCTGACCAATCAAGGCAAATCATGCCTAGTTTCTCCAAAACGCACGCCCAAACTAGTGTGGTCGCGCTTCCCAAATCACAAAATGATCTCGACCACTCAACTTTGCCAGACAAATTGAGTGGCTTAGATCACGTTTCCATGGGACAGTCAGGTATAGTCGTGAATACCAGCCTTCCACCTACAAGACCAAGCTTGGTTGTCTCGAAATGTGTTCCTTGAAGTTGGAATACCGCGCCCTTTAGGAATCCTTTGCGGCATAGGATTTTTGTCGCAAATATATCTCAGCCACTCAACTTCACCGGTAAATTCGAGTGGCCTAGATCAAACCTTCGTGGGAAAATGAAGCATGGACATGGACATCAGCATGCCGTCTACACGCATGCTTGATCGGTCCTCCATGAAACGCCTCCCATGATTGGATTCTACCAAGCTGAAAGAGTGCACTCGCGCATCTTCTAAACCCTAATCCGACGGTCGCAGATGTGGGTCGTAAGTCATCTCGTCCGTCCAACTTCGCCAGCTCGGACAGACGGCCTAGGATAGGAGTTAGGTGACCAGTATCACCGTGATCACCGTCTACCACTCTGCCACACCATATGGTCGACCAAGAGAGGATTTGCTAGTGCAGCCTCCAAACCCTCACGTGAAGTAGATAGGGCATAATGCTCAACAATGATGCTTCATATATACCGAATAAATTCGATGCATAACATGCATAGAATACGCACGATACTTTACAAGTATCGACTTCCTAAATAACTTAGTTATTTAACTAGCATTACATACTACCTTCTATGGGTCCCACGATCCACATACTCGAGACATCAATCATGTCACAAACTGGGGGATACATACTAGGGTATTGGTCTGGAGGTTTACAGCGTGCATCGTGCAACACGCCTTCACAAGAACGTGTCAGGAATATATTGACGATTAATGATGATAGGAGAAGTGGGCAAGATTGATCGTGTGACACTAACACACAACTCCACTACTCCATCACTCCACTTCCTCCACTTCCCATGAGAGACGTGAATAAGGCTCAAATGACTTGTATAAATAGGTTCTCCTCCTTATTTTCAAAATAGTCAAGACAACACAGAAACCAAGTGTTAATACGAGACGTATTTAAACACCCAGAGTCTGCTTGCATTATTCATAAGCCTGCTCACCTTTCTATTACAAGTCATAAACAAGCCTACACTTTCACAATCTCAACACCTTCTTCGCTTCCCTCCCTAAGATCAACCCCATCTCCTTTACTTTGTAACCAAAACAAGTCTGGAACGACCATTTCTTGGTTTAGGCCAGAATTGTACAGATTGATCTCTCAAATCAAAAGAACTAATCACGCAATGCATTTGTTTAGGGTTTAGATTCATTCCTCATCCACACACCCCAAATTACCAAATCCGGCAGGAATAGTTTTCACCCATAAACAATTGGAGACCACAGTGGGAGATTAATCTCTCGGTTGCAATATTAATTTCCTATTCTCAATTTCATTTCAATCTGTTCAAATCGCAAGATGGTAGAACTTAGGTCAGGATCAGCAATCAATTCCGATGAAAACAGCGCCGATAACACTCTTGGTATTACTGTCCCTGTCAGTGGAGCTGCCACGCAGAATGTGACCAATACATCTCGTGGAGCCGTCTACTCTACCATTAACACTAGCGAAGCAGTGGATATTCTAGTAGGTGTGACACCTCCTATCACCAGAGGCAGAGAAGCCGAAAATCCCGGCATTTCTTCAAGTGTAACGCCTCCGGTCGTCATCAGGGCAACCACTACTCCTCCATCAGGACGAGGGGCTGGAGGAGCAAGAGGAGGACAACCCTCTATCACCATGGTGTACTTGATGGAAAGACAAGAAGTTCTTGCTAGATCCCAAACAGATATGGATGCGACTCAGAAATAAGTACTTATTTTTCTCAAAACCTTAACCAAACAATTGCCGCAGGGGCCATAACATCCCCAGGAGCCAATGAGGAACGTGTTCGATGCACCCAGGGCAGGCACTTCAACGACGCATACCCGCATGGACGAGAAAACTCGCGACACTCCTGAACGCCCAAGATAAAGAGTCCAACCATCCAACTTCATTACGCGTGAGGACCTGAAGCGACTCCTCCAAAGCCGGGGCAAAGGAAATATGGCGGACATGCACCAACACCAGCCTCCATACTCTCAATATGTATAACAAATTCATGTCCCAAGGGGCTATGTTTCTCCTCAATTCTCCCTTTATGATGGTACTGGTAACGCTCGTGAACATGTATCTCGATTTTTGGAATCTTTAGGAGAACATGAATACAATCATGTTCTCCGCCTGAAATAGTTCTCGAAGACACTTACCAGAAGAGCATACACTTGGTACAACAGTCTCGCACCTAACAGTATATCCAATTGGAGTGAGATGGTCGACGCCTTTTACAGGAAGTATTTCTTCGTGTCAGAGCAGGTCACCTTTTCAGATTTGGGAAGAATCTTTCAACAGAGTAATGAGCATCCGAACGACTTCGTTAAAATGTTCAGGACTCAAGCGTTGGATTGTCATGATTCGAATGTCACCGAACGCCAGCTGGTTGAGTTATCCATCAACGAGATGATTCCCATATACCGTGCTTTATTAGAGAATCTGGGATTCCCAACATTTTCGGAGCTTCATGAAGCCGCTAAGCGCTCCGCTAAGCGCTCCGCTACGACAGCCCCAGCATTGTTGGAAAGAACAAAAATTATTCGGAACGAAGATGCACGTGAAAACCGAGGAAGCATACGCCTCATCAAAAAGAAATATAATACAGGTCCTTCTGTGAGTGTGGTGAGTGAAGGAGGAAAGAGGAAAGCATCGGCAACAGAACAACTGCCCAAGCGTGCATCATCAGCACATACGACTCCATCTCGAAAGAAAGTGGAAAAATCTCATGTACAAGAGTCTGTAGATACGGTTCCAAACTTCCCATTTCCCATGAATGAAGTGATAGAACTCTTGGAAGCATGGATTCAAGATGACGCAATCAAGCTACCACCTATCTGATGCCTACCGACCGAGGATGAGATGACAAATCCCAAATACTGCCACTACCATAGGTTTGTCCATCACCTGACCAAAGATTGCAACAAGTTGAGACAAATCTTCAAAGAAAAAGTGGAAGCAGGAGAACTCCAGTTAGGAAACGAGGGTGTTCATATAGACCCTCTTCCTATTTGAAGCTGCATGATCTCGGGGGATTCTGTCTGCAAGACTGTACAGACCATGATGGAACGTTTGTGTGAAATCTTGTATCTCTCAAAGGAACAACATAAAGACATGTTCACAGCCCTCAACCATGTTGTGTCAGGCAGGCGTATGTATCCAGAAAAGGAAGTAGTCTCTAAGCCACAATCTCTTCTTGAAGACACGACCAACAAAGGGGACTGGGGACTCTTAACCATCACTTGTTTGAAGGATGTCGATTTCGACAACACATTGATTGATGCAACCCCCGAGTTCAACATCATCACCGTTAAAACTCTGAGGACCGCAAGGATTTCAAAACAAGCAGCTACTCGCAGCCCAACCATCATTAGGAGCTCAGAAGGAGAATTCAGAGACGCCTATGGGTACATTGACCTCGAAGTTAAAATCGGTAATACTCTAACACATGCTAAATTTTACATAGTGCAAGAGTGTCCGAATTACGACATGATCCTGGGGCGCCCGTGGATACACGACAACAAAGCAACACTAGGAGTGAGTCCTTTGCCGGTTTTAGTTTCTGAAAGAATCTCCAACAAACCGTCAATCCCTGAAGATTGTTTATTTCCATATCGACACCTTGAAAACGTGATGTAACTTCCTGGAGAAAGCCCGAATTCGTACCTTAAAAGGTTCCGAGCCCATGTAAGTCTCATCGAACAACCTTTTTTACAAATAATAAAACCTCTTCCTGCTGAGGCTAGGGAACTTGTTCAATCAACAACCTAACCGCCACTAAGAGATGTGAGTGGGGTGTTGGTCCTTTCAAACGTTTTACTAAGAGCTTGGAAGCAGTCAAAGACAACGTGTCCCAGAAAAAAGATAATGTGCCAAGTCCAAATCCGTTTCAAATTGGAGATATGGTAGCAAAGAGGACCACGTTTCAAGTTGGAAATATGGCGGTGAAAATGACCAACCAATCTGATTTGTCGGTGACAAAGGAAGATAAACCATATTTGGTAGCAGATGTCATCCTAGGCGGCTACTGCAAGATCATCAATGCTGATAAGCTTGAGGGCGTGACGATCCACTCACGACGGCTTAAACCCTACAGTACCTAGAGACGATGTGCTTCTCCACCTCTCCAACGTTCTTCGTGATGGTTCCTCCAGCATTCCTCCAACAATTTCCCTTTGCTATTTTGTAATTCCTTCAAAAAATGATTGCAATACTTGCATTCATAATTATTAGGGTTCCAATTTCTCAATTAAAGTATAATTTTATTTAGAAATTTTTTACCCCTGGGAATGACACAAAAACCCAAGTTTGACCTGAGTCATCATTATCCACCATATTAAACTATTATTACCCACCATATTAAACTAGAGAACCCTAAAAGGAAAACACTTCACACCTTTCGAGAAAGTTGGAGGAATAGAATGCATGCAAAGGAAAAGAAAAGCATTTTGGACAGTTTTTCCCAGCCTACGTCAAAAGGGCGCAGACGAGCTTACGCCAGGAGGGTACGGACCGGTCAGTGATATTTCATTATGGCATTACTTATCTTCTCACAAGGATCACGTACAATCATATAAAAACACAATCACTATGATGTGGTCTTAATGAAGAGTTTATATCAAAAAAATAAGAAACTTGTCCAAACAAGTAAATAAAAATGAGATAAACCTTGAACTCAGCTGCCACTGAGTACAATGAGAAAAGTCTTCACAAGGTCACGGGAAAATACTAAGAAGAAAAGAGAATTAATAGGAAGATTCAGTCGTCAAGAAGGTCAACAGTGTCCTCTCCACCATTGAAGTCTGCCTCAACGTCACTGCTTCTTCCTCCGGGTCTGCCTCAGTCTCCACTTCAGGTATTTCTGCAACCACGTTCTCCACGATGCCCCAAGTAGGGGAAGCTTCCATATCTTCCTTAAGAGCCGTTGCAATATTGGAGATCTTGCTGACGACTTTCGGGAGCTCGGGTTCGTCCGTATCAGAATCAAGAATGATCACACCGTCGAGGACCGGATAATCTCTCATGTCTTCCCATGGAGGCCATTCATGTTTAACTCTTCAGTAAATCTCTTAGCTCTTGCACTTACCGGTGGTTGCAATGCTTCCTAAAGCCTCCATTTTCTTCCCTGTCGATTAAAGTCATAAGATCACAAACGCGTTCTCGAGCGACACAAAGGTACAAAATTGGCATGACCCGTATGGCGCGATCAGCTTCGAGAAGCAGAACATCAATTTTAGCAATCACCTCCTCGAACGGACCATCAGTCTCGGGTTTATTCACTTCGAAGCTTCTTTCAGGTGAGATACCAGAGTAGTCCTTGCCAGCCACCTCCATTCTGCAAAAACGATCTATGATTATGTTAACAAAAGTCATCATCAAGAAGATCAAGTTATACAATAGATATGGAGAAATACCTGCACAAAGAAAGAAATAATTCTGCAATGAGAGAAGACTCGGCGTCTTCGTTATATTTCACGAGTTAACAAGATCCCGGAGAAAAGAGGAGTTTTCACCTACTATCTGTAAAGGATACAAACACGGGATAACAATCAATGGATATTTATCGGATATTTGAAGGAAATCGTCGTGCAATGAGAAGAAACGCATCCAGTCCAAGAACATGCCAAATTCTATCCTGGGGACTTAATCCTGACTGACTACGAGCAGGCTCATATTCGAATAAAGCGGGCAAGGCTGGTATTAGATTCAAGCAAGGCCAGTATTAAGTCACGTCACTAAATCGCGACAGTCATGCAGGCATTGGGCCGCGTCAGCAAGCGGGACCATTCAAGACCATGAAGCCGATATTGGTCTGTAGTTGCAGGAATTCCCACACTACACCCTACTCAAGAATTTATCAATATTTATGACACAATTTGAAGATTAAGGACCTTTTTTATTAATATGATCTAAAAAGAATTACAGTAATCAAGAATACAATTCACTTAATAAGATTTTCTCTCTCCTAAAAACTTTCTTAGTACTCAAAAATTCCTCTCTCCTCTGGAACTATTCATCTCCTTTATATAGGCATTTACATAGTGGATTACAGCTCATTTACATCTAAGATTCCCTTTAATTTTGGATCTGGGTTCTTGCGATAAATTGCAGTTAGCACCGCCTTAATCTTTCGTAGGTTTTATCAATTCATCGCAGAAATGTCACACTTTTCTCATGTTTCTGTCGTTTTCATCCGATATGTCATTCCTTACATCACTATGAGATGTTTCGTAGAATATCATTGATGTATCGTAAACATGTCTCGTAGAACTGTTGTTTATTTCGCAGGAATATTGTTGTGACAATATTCTGATCCTACATCTTGCCTCTTCTCATATCTTTTATGCGAAGAAGATAAAGATCATGAGAATTTAAGTTTCTTGATTTGCCGCAACTTCTTGTCTTTTCACACTCCCTTCATTCTGACACGTCTCTGCAACCCTCGCTAGATATTCTACGCGTGTTTTTTTCTCTCTCATTTATCCCTTGACACATCTTTTTTCAACCGTTGAATTCTGACCATTCACGTCTTTTCTTCATTGAATGCATTGATGTTCTCAAGAATCTTCTTCTCTTATAAATATCTTATTCGCCAATCTCTCCTCTTCTTTTTACTCTTTCTTCTTACTTCTTCTCTGCAACTCTACTGTTCTTCCGCAAATTACGGATCTATCACTGTTTTAATTTTATTTCTTTATTCTTCTTCATCTTAATCATCATTCCCATACTAAAAAATGGCTCCTGCTAAAAAATTAGGTCAACCCACTTTCCAAAAATATCAACAGAAGCTCCAAACTTAAGGTTTCACACTTTCTGAGTTCCCTGGTCAATCTTCAGACTCTGATCTCTCCATTGATCTAATCTCAGGATTTCCTTCTTCCAATGAGAAAATCCTTATTTCGCTAGGTCAACTAGAAGCTGGCCTTCCTATCCCTCTTTATAACCCAGAATTACCTCTTTTTTATGAAATTATTTCTCACGCTAAATTTTCACGTGCAATCTACCAATTAAGTGGAGACTGTATTCGTATCATTCTAGAATATGCCTCTCGTGGAGCTGGTAAAGGATCTCGCTATCGTGATGATGCGAGACATCCTGATTTAAAAGATATCCCAATTATTCCGGCGAAACATACCGTGGAGAATTTCTTCGCAAATTATCAAGTGATTCCCATGAAGAAAGAGAGCACGTGTTGGGCAGTTCGTTTAAATAAGAATAAAAAGGTTGCGAAGGATAAAATTCTTATGCAATATATAGACTATCATTCGAGTAAAAACCAAGGTCCACGTTACTCAAAAGATGATAAGTGGTGCGGATTTCCTCTCCTCCTTGAAGGTCCATATATTTCTGGCACTCTTGATCTTCCTGCGAATCTTGCAGCGTATCATCCTTGGATTTTTAACTGGACTGAAAGGAACTCTGAGGTATATCTTGCAAAATTTATCATTATTCGCAAATTTGGATAAATGTATTATTCTTAATGATTATTGAAATATCTTTAATAGATCGAAAAAATGAAGCTTAGCTATGCTAATACTGGGAATCCCAATCTCCTACAAACTTTGAAGACCTTCACAAATGAAGTAAGAAACAATCTTCTATAACCTTTATCAATATATTGTTGCCCATGTTTCTTATCTTCATGTGTGATTGTTTTCAAGGAAATACCATTTGTCGCGGCGGTGGAAGCCAAAAATAAAGGAAAAAGAGTAATAACTCCAAATGAAGGTTCCGGTGCTTCTCCTCGCCGCAATAAAAATCAAACCGCTGACGGTCCTCCAAAGAAGATAAGAAAAAATCAGCCACTTCCTTATTTAAATTCTCCACTCAGAGAAACTTCTATTATCGCTGAAAAAGATAATGAAATTGAAAAGAATAGTGGAGTTAATAATGATGCCTCCGTGGGCACTTCAATACATATTTCTTCCGCAATAATTAGGTCTGCGATGGGTCTTTCTCAACCTGAGACTCCAATGGATCAATTGTCAAACATTTTTAGAAACCCTATAAAGGTATTGGAGAGGATGATATTACTCGTACTTGCAACTATCTCTAGAAGATCTGCGACGCTTCAATCTTGAATAATAATAAAGATCTTAAAGGAGTCTCAAGATTTATCAACCCAGGTTTTCTTCATGCGCTAGCTTCGTTGGCATGCCTCTTTCCATTATTTTTCTTGTAGTAAACTTTACATTTGTCATGAGTATCAAAGATCTTTTACTTATCTTACTCATTTTCTGTTTTCTGTCACAGACTGCTAGAGCTTCTTTTTATGTTGCTTCAGAATTATAAAGTAGATTATCATCATCGCAGAAAAGTCTTACTGATTCACAATCTGAGTCTGCGAAACTTTGCGAGAAGAATAAGCAATATGAAGCTGAAATCTCCATTCTTCGCGAAAAATGTAAATAGTTGGAAGTAGCTGGAAATACTGAGCTCCTTAATAAAAACAAATCGCTTGAAGTAGAAGTTAAAGTTCTTCAACAGAAATTAGTTGACAAGGAGAAATTCTGCAAACAAGTTATTGGTATGAATTTTTTTTTTTTTTTTTGTTGATATTTTAGCTTATTTGAGCAACTATTTTGCAGATGCCTATAATCTTACTGATGAAGCCCTCATTCTTAATTCTTTTGATGAACCCATAGATGAAACCACTCTTCTTCAGCGTCTTAATGACGCTTTAAATAACTATTCATACGAAAAAAATTAATACTCTGTCCATTGATGAGCTTAAATATCACATTTTCCTTATGAGAATGGATTATAGATCTGTCTTAAGTACATCCAATAGTTTAAAGACTTGCAGATATGAGTTTAGAGAAAAAATCAAAGTCTTAAAAGCCAAGAAAAATGAACTCGAGAAGGATAAAGAACGCATTACTCTTCAAGGCGCTGAAGCTCTATTAAAATTCCGCAATACCCTTATTGATACTGAACTTCAGAGAGATAGACTTAAGAATGAAAACATTAAACTTCTTAAAAGAGAAGAACAAATCCGTTCCCGTCTTCTCATTCAAAGTGATGATGAATTCGCATGGGCTGCGACAATTCTCGATAATGCTAGGAAAAATTTAGCGATAGATGTCAGTCTTCATACCGAGCAAGCAACCTTGATACAAGAAATGATCCATGAAAGAGAAGGTTATTATTTATTGTTCCTTTAATATCTTTGTATTTCTTGTAGATTTCCAACAAATTTCTAATTTGTTGTTGTATCATCGCAGAATCTGAAAAAAGATATTCCAAAAGGATAGCAGAATTTTGAAGAAGAAAAGAGTGGTCTTGCGAAAAATCTTGTTTCCCGTAATGAAAAAATCTATAGACTGCAAGAGAAAATAAAGATATCCAACTCAAACTTGCGTAGTATTCTTCTCACCGTTCGCAATAATGCTATTGAGAAATTTTGCAAAGATAACGATCTTCTTCTTAGTCTATATCCTTGTCTTATGGATAATATCCCAGCCAGTTCTCAAGTACCAGTTTATTTCTGATGATGAGGTGATGATGCAGATGAAAGTGAAAGCGAAGATGAGGAAGGAACTAATGATGAAGATGGTGAAGACAAAGATGAAAATAATGATGGAGATAAATCTCAATAATTTTGTTTTTTCTTTTTGATCTTCTCCTGTATTTCTCTCTTTCTTTCTTGCGATAATTATCTGCGAAAAATTGTAATATTCTGCGAATTATCTGCAGCTCCTGATGTCTTTCAATATATAAATTCTTTTTTGCTTCTATCTGTTTGTCATTAAAAATTCAAGAGAAAATTCTTTTTGCAAAATGGTTAATATAATCATTAATCTCCAATTATATGTATGAGTTTATCATATAATGATGAATAACAATATTTACCATTCTATGCATCATTCCCATACTTGCCTCTTGTTATTAATCTGCAATGTGATAAATGAATTATCGCAAATAATGCTGCAAAAAATCTGTTATATGCTTCGCAGATATAACCTCTCTTGTGGTCTTATTTCACCTTCCTAGTTAAAGGTCTTATTATGCCACTTTTATCCGACAAGATCGCATGACATTCTTATTTTTACATGTAATAATCCATTGATCTTGTCTTATCATTTATTTTGATCTTTGCGACAATATGATAAGTCTAAGCCATCTTATGAGATTAATCTCTCTTTGCTTTTTAAGACTTATGACATTGGCGTCTTTGCGATTTATATCCACTTATCATTGATTTCATTTATCTCATCTTTTGTTCTTATCGCAAAAAACCCATTGATCTCATCTTAACATTTCTCTTTAGGCTTTTTGGCCTGTCATGCGGCAATATGACGGGCCTAAATATTCTTGCGAATATAAAGTCCCATGACATTGCTGTCTGTGTCACACGACAATATGACGGGCCTAAATATTCTTGCGAATATAAAGTCCCATGACATTGCCGTCTTTTTTGATACACAGCTTCCTAATGGAGGGTATCGCCCTTATCTCTCCCCCTGGTTGCCCCTTCAAGGAGACGTACTTCTACCATACAAGACTAGATCCTCCCATCCGGTTCTAGAAAAAACCAGTTATTTTCGTAGCCTCTTATCCTTTATGCCTATATGGCTTATAGTTACAAGACTACACCCTAGTGGGGTTTTCTTCAGGCCGAACACATCGTAAGCCAAGACTTGCCATGGATGGCCAGGGTAGGTTCATCCGTCCCGGGCACCCACAGCTCAACTGTGTACCTCGGCGCCTTGATCATACTTTGCATTCCTTAGGAGAAACTCTCGGGCGCCCAACCAGGGTTTAACCTTATATAGTTGGGAATCCAAGTTATCTCTCCCGGATGGATTTTATATAATCCCAAATCTCCATGACTAGGTTCCAGCAGCAGTATAGCCTTTCCCATAGCCATGCAAAGAGATACCCCTCTTATGACGCACTTTAAGGATATTACCTCTTACGGAATAGAATCCGCGAACTAAGGTGTACTCCATAAAAGTTCGTCCCATTCTTATATGTTTTTAGGAGATTTGCGCTCGTCTTATGCATTTGCATTAAAAATTCTTATATGATTCGAAATCATCATCTTTTTCTTTTAATAAAAAAAAAATTCTTATTTTTGAGCAAAGTTTTTCTTTTAATATTCTGTCTGCACACTTCTTGTTGTTCTTGTTTTTTGATTGTTCGCAACATGATATTGTTGCACTTATTTTCTTCTGTAACGAATGATTATTCGCAATATCTTGTTGCTTTTTATTTTCTTGCGAGAAATGAAGAATTCAACTTTTTCCCAGCACCTTGCACTTGTTTATTTTCCTGCGAAGAATGAAGATTTCAAATTTTTCCCATCTTTGCGCGATTAATCACCATTGATTCTTTTGGCACAAACTATTCTTGTAATATATCCTTTCCACGCAACTCTATACTGTCCACCATCAATTTCTCTGCTCTCTGAGTTTGCTTCCTGTTATGTTGCCAATTACGACTTCTGGCGTTTCTTTCTTCGCAAGTATTAATGTCAACTTCATAACACTTTTTTCCTTCAAACCAATCACCTTTAATTATCCCAATACCATGAGGATGTGGAAACTTTATGCATTGATGATATGTGGATGCTATGCCCAAGATCCCATGGAGCCATGGTCTTCCAATTAAGGCATTATAAGGAGATTCTATATCCACTACACAAAACTTAATTTTTGAAGATATCTTGTTCAACGAAATTTCCATAGTAATTTCTCCTTTTGGCTTATTTGCAGTGCCATTAAAACCATAGATCTTGTAAGTTGAGGGGATTAACTCATCATCTCTTCCACCCATTGTTCGATAAGTATGATAGAATAAGATGTCTACCGAGCTGCCAGTGTCAATTAAAACCCTATCTATTGCCCAAGAATCACTTGATGCGTCACCATCATCTTCTTCTTCTTCTTCTTCTCTGTACTTTGGATTTATCTCTAACTTCACCACCAATGGGTTGTCATGCATCTTCCCTGGCCCTGGTATATCTTGTGCAGTAAAAGAAATAACTTGTTTTTGCCATTCTTCTAACGGAGAAATCTTCGCAATATTCATCACCTCTCTTCCCTCTATATCCCTTGCAAATACTCTACTTAGCACATTGTCATGGAAATCTTCTATTGTTTTCTGCGAATGTACAATTGAATTGCAAAATAGATTTTTTGATGTAGATCATACTTCAATGAAAAATGTTTCTGCTTCTTTCGCAACATTGACTCTGCGAATTTCTGGTGCTGGCGGCAATTGCTGAGGTTGTGGATATCTCGCTAGAAAATGATTTAACTTCGCCTGTTCAATCATTCGCAGAATAATTCTTTTTACATTTCTACAATTACTCACAGAATGGCCATGAAAATGATGATAAGGGTAGAATTCTTGACTTTGGTTGTTAGGATGTGGTTCTCTCCCCATGTTCCATGGTGAAGGTATATTCTCCATCAAAATAATCGCTTCCCAAATCTTGTCTATACTGGTATTTAGAGGTGGCAATTTGATGTCTTCCCATATAATCCTCTAACCTCTTTGCTCTCTTGAATAATTCTTCCTCTGTCCACCATAAGTCTCTTGCGGTTGATCAAACCTTGGGACCTTATTATTGTTATTGCGATTATAAAAATTTCTCTCCTTTTCCAATTCCTCCTGATCTCTACTCCCCATTTCTACTACCTTACGTTGATTATCAATCTCCATTTTCTCTCGCTGATTTTGGGAGGTACTTGCCACTGTATTAATCATCTTTGGTAATAAACTTCCATTTGCTGCGGCTGAACTTGTGCCTGCGAGAATTGGATATGACTCCATATCATTTTGTTTTTCCTCCAAAGTGATATATTCTTCTTGCAATTCTCGCAGTTCTGTCATAGTGATTGTGTTTTTAACTCTGAATACCTAGATGTATAATATATTTGTCGCAAACATAGCATTTATGAAGGACAAAATGAGATATCTTTCATTTAATCTTCCTACCATTTCACTGCACATTGTCCTCCATCTTATCGTTAAGTGCTTTAAACTCTCGCCAACTCTCTGCTTCAATCCAAACACATCTTCAATTCCAGGTCGTGTAGAGTTATTGCTTATGTATGCTCCTAAGAAAGTAGTTTGCAAGTGCATGAACGAAGTTATTGTATTCTTGGGGAGACTTTCAAACCACTTCAGTGCTTCGCCAGTTAAACTTGACGCAAAATATTTGCACAAGACGACATCATGGTTCTCCCATTATAGCATGCATCGAATATAGGCTTTGATATGTTGGACGGCACATGTAGTCCCATCAAAAATACTGGTCAACACCGGAAAATTGCATTTTGGAGGTATCCCTCCTAATTGTACCTCTTGAGTAAATGGAGTTTTCGCAGCTTCTTCGATTGCCTCATCAAGTTTTCTTCTTCCTCCTTCTCTTATGTTATTTATCATTCCTCTCATTTCTGCTAATTCTCGCAAGATTTGCTCATTCCTATCAGAATTTTGCTCCATTGGCCTTTTCAACGCAGCTTCTCTTCGTCTGCATTCATGCCTTTTTTGTCTTGCAATATTTCGTGCTTCTTCTTCAACATCTTGATTTTGCCTTCTTCTGCGATTTTCTTCTTCTTGAATTTGCAAATTAATTTGTCTTTCATTTTCTTCTCTGCGAATTCTCTCATATTCCTCATTTAGATTATCATTATTACAATTTTGTACACGTCGTCTTTCTCGATTATCATGATTATTCTGACGCAATGCTGCTTGAATTTCTTGTTCTTCTACTTCGGCTCACAATCTCTCTCTTTCTCCCGCTAAATGTACTTGCTCAATATAATGCCTCTCAATATCATCTTCAATTATCCTGCGATTTCTTCGAATCTCTTCATCACGTAACATTCTCCTTCTCTCTTCTTGATTTTCTCCCTCATCTTGATTATGTCTAATGTCCAAAGTTTCACCGCGTGGAATATAACGATCATTTATCAAATTCTCGCCAATATTTTGTATAAGATGATTTTGTCTTGTTTCTTCTCTATATGATCTTGAACTTGATCTCATGATGCTTCTTGATCTTCTGTTTTGCAACCTCAAATTTTCCATTCTTAGTTCATGATTTTGCCTTGTAAGATTTGCATGTTCTTCTGCCTCTAATCTTCTTTCTTCCTGTATCCTTTGTCTCAAATCATCTACTACCTCATGTCCTTCATGAATTACTCCTCCATCCACTTCTTGATTTCTTTCCTCTTCTTGATTTTCTGCCTCTTCTATCGAATCCGACCTCCAAGTATGCACACTTACTCTATCATAATCCACATTTATATCTTGTGCTTGTGTTTATTGATTCGGTGGTTGAATTGAATTTTCTACTCCATTTCTCATTCTACTTCTTCCTGATCTGATCCTTAAAGATCCTTCCAATTCACCTGTTCCTTCACCTGAAATTCTTTTACTTCTTCTCACTGTTGTTGGTGGT
Source organism: Papaver bracteatum (assembly GCA_023529315.1). Taxonomy (NCBI): domain Eukaryota; kingdom Viridiplantae; phylum Streptophyta; class Magnoliopsida; order Ranunculales; family Papaveraceae; genus Papaver; species Papaver bracteatum. The sequence continues at coordinate 9,447 of JAJJWX010004690.1, read as the reverse complement.
TCTGATGTATTTCTTCTCCTTCTAGCCATTTCTTTAATTCTAACAATTTCTTCAAATCTTCAAGTTGAAATTTTAAATTTCTCAAATTGATTCTCCCTGTTTCTGGGCGCCAAAATGTAGTTGCAGGAATTCCCACACTACATCCTACTCAAGAATTTATCAATATTTATGACACAATTTGAAGATTAAGGACCTTTTTTATTATGGTTATTTGGTTTTTAGTACTTATATTTTGTCCAAAGTTAGTGTTTGGTCTAATATTTGTCCAACTTAGGGTTTGGTACCTCGAAATGACGTTGACTGTCTTTGACATTGTTTGACCCGAATTTAATTAATTTTATAGAATAAAAATGCTGAATTTACATATGTACCCTGAAGTGGGCATATGATCCGACGACTTTAATAAATGTATTTAGCATAGGGTGAGATCAAACCAATTTTTCTATTGACCTTCTTCTTCCATCTCTGCATAAACCTCATGGATGTAAATCAAACACTCGGTTGTTCTAGTCAACCACCACTACCATAACCTTCATATCACCCATCTTAGTTTCTCACGATAACAAATTTAACTCATACCCATTTTTAATTCAAACTTTTTTTTTTTTTGCCTTTTATTAAACCAATAAAAAAGAAGGGGAGGGCAGTGCCATACCCCCAAAAGAACAGAGAAAACCAGGAAAAAAAAAATAAATAAAAATAAATAAAACCCACGCGGTTACATATTTCGAAATCTATATAAAGGTAAAGCCGAATTGTCTATCGCTATATTTCTTCTTGTGAAACTAGGTGGGTTTGTCCACCATCGAGACTCCACCGTCTCCCCATGCTTAGCCAGAGAATCTGCTACCGAGTTACCTTCTCGAAATACATGAGTGCATTTAATCATGATTGTAGAGGCGAAGTTGATGCAATTATTCCAGTGCGTAGATAGACACCATGGGACCATACTAGGATTGTTGATAGCTTGTAAGACGAAGTCAGAATCACACTCCAACCACAGTCGACTAATCCCCCGAGTCCTCGCTATCCTGAAGGCGTAAATTGCCCCCCACAGTTCCGCCAACAATGAATTATTTAAACCCAGATTTTGCGCCAAACAGCCCCTTACTAGACCCTTTGAGTCTCGGAACACCACCCCGCATCCGAAAGGACCCGAGTTACCCAACGAACATCCATCAGTGTTTTCCTTCATCCACCCTTTCGGCGGCGGCGACCATTTTACCATCACCGCGCTCGGCATTTTAGGCGCTCTGCACTTGATACCTAAACTCTCCAAGATACGCTTATCTGCTGAAGTATTGAAAGATCACCCTCCGCTATGTGTGCCAGATTCCATTATCATCTTAGCCAGATGCTTAACCGCCTACTGAGGAGAAGTCGTTATATGGTCAAACCTTAGCTTGTTTCGGCACTCCCAAATTAACCAAATACAACTCACCACTACCACCCAGAGTAGATTTTTAGTCTGTGTGCAGCCCGCGAACCCCCTTACATCATCAAATATAGTCTGAACACTATAAAAATTCAACCTATAATTGAAGACCTGCATAATCCAGATCCAGAGATAAGAAGCAAACATACAATCCAAAAATAAGTGATTTTGTGTTTCTCTACAGCACGGGGAAGGGCATAGGTTGCAGCAGTTCACCGTGTCCCTCCCAACAAACTTAACATTGTCATCAGAAGCCACCCTGTGATGTAGCACTTTCCAGACTGTGCAGGCTCGACGAGGCTGAATCTTGATAGCCCAAAGATCCTTGAAGTCTCTCGACTCCGGGGCTTTGTGCCTATGAAAATCATAAGCCTCCTTCATGCTGATGTTCCCAGAATAGCTTAGCTTCCATATTTGTCTATCCTCAGAGTGAACAACAAATGGTGTTTCTCTTATCCACTGCTCAACCTGACCATACAACTCCGGCATATAAGAGGGAATGCACCATCTATCTTCCACTATGAAATCTGCTACCAAGTTATGAAGGTTTGAATGATCCAACTCCAAGTACTCCGCGATCGACATCTCCATATTAGCATTCCAGCAATCCTTCCAGAAGTCAATTCTGTTACCATTTCCAACCAACCATAAGACATTTTCATTAATAATGCCCCATTGCTGTTTAAATCCATACCAGATGGATGAACTTTTATAAGCTGCACCTGCAAATCTTTTTTTAATGAAGGAACCAAAAGTAGAGTTGATGGTCATCAGTTTCCATGTCATCTTCATCAGGGAAGCTTTGTTCAATCTAGCTATTGACCTGATCCCCAGACCCCCCTCATTTACTGGTAGGCATACCTTCTCCCAGGCCACAGTGTGATGCAGTCTTGAATTGATATCCCCCGACCAAACAAAATTTCTTATCCATTTCTCCAAAATATTTATGAGCGCGGCAGGCCAGTTATAGACTTGGAAGCTGTGCATCACCGAGCTTGCAATCACCGAGTTTACCAGTTCCACTCTCCCCATCATTTATAGAGACCCTCCTTTCCAAGCAGAGAACTTAATCTTTATCCTGTCCATTATGTCCCTAAAATATATAGCTCTTGGATTACCCCTGAAGATAGGAACCCCCAGATATCGAAATGGCAATGTCCCCATTGGTAACTTAAAATAAGCAGCTATCCCTGCCATTCTATTATGATGAAATTTTCTAGTGTACAATGTACACTTTTCAGGACTGATGAATTGGCCTGAATTCTGACCATACTCCTTAAAGATTTCCATTAAAGCCGTAATATTCCTCTTAGTTCCTTTGCAGAAGACCATTATGTCGTCTGCGTACAAAACATGAGAAGGAAAAGTTGTACCTATTGTCGAAGATATGTGGTTAATTCTTCCCTGAGTAAAAGCATTTTCCAGAGCCTTGATTAAAACATCTTCCGCCAAGCAGAATAGCAATGGAGATAACGGATCTCCTTGACGCAATCCCCGCTTGCAGCTGAAGTATCCTATCGACTTTCCGTTAATCACAACAGATAGCCTAGCCGAATTCAGAATTGAAATAATCCAACCCAGAAACGTATCGCAGAACCCGTAACCTTGCAGTGCCTTAATGAGGAAATCCCAATCGAGTTTATCAAACGCTTTTCTAATATCAAATTTAAGAGCCACATTACCTCCAAAGCACTTGTAGTCTAGGAGGTTTATCGCTTCCGAAGTTATTCCAATGCAGTCAAAATTGTCTCTTCCCTTGAGAAAAGCTCTCTGTTGAGGAGATATAAACTTTGAAACTATAGGAGTCAAGCGGTTAGCTAGGATATTACCAATGATTTTGAAATGGAAGTTACTAAGAGATATAGGGCGAAATTTCTCAATCATATCAGCTCCTGGTTCTTTTGGTATAATAATCACATGGCTCGGGTTAGCATTTGGGAAAAGCCAACCATTCTTGAAAAAAAATTGAACAGAATTAACCACCTCCGTACCTACTATATCCCAGAAAGCTGTGAAGAACACACCCCCGAAACCATATGGACCCGGAGCACCATTATTAATTCAAACGATTGTTCCCCAGATGTTTCAATCTTCTCCACCGTGACCTTTACAACATCATTCTCCATTTTGTCAATTTAACCCACTTAATCATTAGACCCACTTCTAATCCAATCAACAATTATTCAAATCCATCCCTATACAAGATCCCTGAAACCTCAAAATAATAGAAGAAAAAAAAATCAAGAAGAGAAACAAACTAAATCTTTCTTGAAAATCTACACAGTTGGATTGATGCCCTTCAAAAAATAATTGTAAACAAGTTTTGATGTCCCTGAAAAATCAAAAATTATTACACTTCGTGAAATAAATTTCTTCACTGCCTTAATTTTGAATGTTGTTTATGATTTGTGATTCGATATCGTTGCTCTTCTTTGATTTCACTTGAGTAGTAATTGATAAAATTAAGCACTTGGTGGAATGTTTTGCTTGTTCTTGATTTGATTATTGAATCTTTAGGTTGGATTTCCCCAATTTTGGAACCTTAGAAAGTGAGAAGAGATAAATGGAGAAATTAATGAATACCAGTTCATAATTGTTAGGGTTTGGAGAAGGAAGAGAAGATGGGTTGGCGAGAAATTGAGAAGGTGGTTCTGATGTGATTGTGAGAAGGTGTGATGGTGGGAAGGAGAGAAAGTTGCGGCGGTGGTGGTAATGCTCCGGGTGGGTTTATCTTCTGTTTCGAAGAAGAAGAAATACGTATGAGAAGTATTTGGGTTAATAACTTAATAGACTAGATTATTATTATGTAATTATTATTAAAGCAAAGGGTGAGATGGTAAATTCATCTATTAATTTTGATTTATATACAACTTTTAATAATTTCTTAACAGAAGTCAAGATTTAACTGAGTCAATACGGGTCAACGTTGATTCCAAGTACTAAAGCCTAAGTTGGACAAATGTTAGACCAAACGCTAACTTTGGGCAAAATATAAGTACCGAACGTCAATTAACCCTTTTTATTAATATGATCTTAAAAGAATTACAGTAATCAAGAATACAATTCACTTAATAAGATTTTCTCTCTCCTAAAAACTTTCTTAGTACTCAAAAATTCCTCTCTCCTCTGGAACTATTCATCTCCTTTATATATGCATTTACATAGTGGATTACAGCTCATTTACAGCTAAGATTCCCTTTAATTTCGGATCTGGGTTCTTGCGATAAATCGTGAGCAGGAGGAGCAAGGCCGAGCACAAAAAAAATCGATTCCATGCTTGCAATAACGTGTTCACATGGGCGATTAATAGCGGATGAGCAAGGATTTCCAGGTAAGCTCCCTTCATCTCGTTTTTTCCCGTATACTTGTCACCATCGCAGTTACAGAAATCCATGCTCCAATCGTAAAAAATTAACCACTAAGTTCTCTGTAACTTGAGCTGCACAACTCACTGTCCAGCACCAACCAGAGCTGACTCATCAGACTTGAGCACCACTATTCATTCTCTCAGCGAAACCAACTCAGGTACCACCTCAGCAACAGTCCATCAAAACTGCATCACTCCTAGCTGAATCTAACAGTCCATCAGACTGCACCCGGCAACGGAACCAAGCATCACTGCCTCCATATCGCAATGTCTCAGGTGCGAACTCAGCTGCATCATTTCTTTGCCTTCTACATAACCACCAGCTCTATTTCCTGCGGCACAACACTACCATCTCTTAACCAGCTTCAACTTTAATTCCGTTTAAGCAACTCAAGTCACTGCCATTGTCTTTGCTGCCACCTTCCTGTATAATAGCAGCACAAAAACTGCATCTTCTACTCTTTCCTACAATGCCTCAAGAACTCACTCACCTGTAGCTTCATACGCAATCCACCTGCACTTCAACATCTTACTCTCACAGCATAGCATTGCCAGACACGCCTTGTACTCAGCCCTCGAGCCTTGGTCTCACTGCACTTGCATTCCCCTGCAGTTCACATCCATCTGACCACGGCTAGCGACTAGGCACACCAGTTCCATCTTCTGTAGCTCCATTATCTCTTAGATGCTGATGCGAAGTGGACTGGTCCAATAGTATTTCACTCAGGTATTTTATCAAGCAGGTTGTGTGTATGAACCTGGTAATGGAGAGTCGACTGTGTTGTTGTCTTCTGAGCTTCTCCATATCTCCTTCCATGCAATTGAGATGAACCCAGAGTTCTAAAAATTCACAACAATTCAAAATCAGTTCTCATTCACCATCAAAATCAATGACAGTCACCTCTTCCTCCTCCCTGCGTTCCTGGCTTAAATTCCTCTCAATCCCAACCAAACTCAAATCCATTTCAATGAACAACCCAGACCCAACCTTCCTTGTAGTTCATTTCAAATACAAATCAAACCCATGAAAATCTTCTCATCTCTCTAAACATCTAGTATTCAGTTCAATCCAATATCCTGAACCAAACCAAATCCCATCTATTTTGATAAGTCACAACCACCATATTCACTTCTTCATAAACCCTCTTCGACCTCTCTTCTCAATTTCAGCATCAATAGCTGCTTGCACAGCTTTTCCTTATTCAAATGAATAATGATTGAGTGAGAATTCAAATGAGTTAGGCCATACAAACTGGGTCCGGACCTGGGTACTAATATGGGTCGCCCAATAACATCCCAAGCTAGCTTACATAGGTGCCTTTAGTATCTGACCGGATACCTTTAACCCTTAAATTGGTTTCCACTTATCCTTAGCTGAGCTGTATTTAATGCTTCCTCCAAATAGAGTTGCCCCTTATACTTTTCTGGTCTCCAGATAGTGTCGCCAATGAAATGAACTTTTTTCCCTTTCAGCTCCAAATAGCTAATTATCCTTCTTTCGCCTCAAATGACTCCATTGCACCTAGTAAACTCAAAATTAAACATAAGAGACACAATTCACACGAAAAATAGCAAAGAAAGCATAAATACTAGATATTAAATTAGCTGTTTATCACACCTATCAAATTCCCCCCCACACTTAGACTTTGCTAATCCTCGAGCAAATCAAACAAAATAATTTTAAAACATACATACAACTCCGTGACGTCGAGGCTACGGTTAATTTTAGCATAAATAACAAGCCTTTAAACCCCTAGGTGTCCCTAGTGGACGAGTTTTAGTCTCGTGAAGGTTTACTAGAGATATACCTACAAAACCTATATTTCCAACTCCGTCTATTTGTGACAAACCAATGAACGAATCCAAAATGACTACAGGAGGAGGTACCATGCACAAATTCAATTCATATGTTAGTAAATAAAGATTTAATTAGATAGCCGAACAAACCACAATACTCGGAAACTAACAAACCACAATCACAATAAAAATATTAAGAAGATGGATAAAGATGTAGATGTTGGCGAATGTTCACAAGTGATCGATGTTTCCCATATCTGTCTGAAGGTCACTTCCAAGATGAACCTATACATCCTATTGGATTGAGCTACTTGGTTTGAATTCTACATCAACTCACTGGCATATACAAGGGAACCAGAAGTGACTTTATTCAACCAATATAAAACTTTTTTTTTTACTTTTTTCTTTTTAGACAGCATGATTAGATCTTTTGGATCAAAGCGCATGCTTCTTGTCAGCAAGTATATGATAGTTGCCTTGGATCCTGCATTCCACACTTGTTTAGGTGATGGAGACAGGGACAACGTTTCACACATACTGCTATCCAAGTGTCATTCTTATTCCGTTTGGTCTAATTGGTCAGTCTCTTTTTTTCCTTTTTTTTTTTTTTTTTTAATTTCTAACAACTCAATCACTCTATTTCATCCTAGCAGTAATAACAATTCGATGTTAGTGACCCACCAAAGCACTTAGAGAACAATATATAAATATGGAAAAATAAAAAAATAGAATGTGATATGGTGATATTCCGAGATATGGTAACAACTATCATGTTAATTGTGATTTCTGAGCTATGTTCGTCCCCTTTATAGTTAATTGGTTCCTCAACTCCTGCATTCAAAATGGTTCCATCCACTAATGGTGTCATCCTAAAGGCACAAGTTTCTAGATTTCGGAGTTCAAAAGGCATAAAAAAATTTCTTGGTTTTTTTATTTTTTTTTTAAAGGCATAAAACAAACTAAAACAAACTATGCAAACATATAAATGCTCCCCCACACTTAAACTTTACATTGTCCTCAATATAAAATTGAATCGTCCAAAGAAAGTTCAAGGTGGGAAATTCTGCAAATGATATGCAAAAACAAGAAAATAAAATGCATGATAACAACTCATTACTCCAACTCATAGCTATTTCGGAACAATAGAGGATAAACACTAAACAAGCTATTTAGTTGGCATCTAATCTCAACTCAGCCGATATACACCTCACCGTCAAGAAAAAATTCCATCTACTTAGAAAGGCTAGTGTTTATTCTAAATTGTTCAAAAATCTCTAAAAGTTGGAGTTTTGATATGCAAATATCCAAAATAAGAAAATAAAAATAAAAAACTTAAAATAAAAGAAAAAGATAGAGATAGATATACAAAACTAGTGGGTTGCCTCCCATTAGCGCTTGGTTTAAAGTCGTCAGCCCGACATACAAGTTGAATTCCCCATACACCAATAATCGGAAAAGTTGGGGATCCACCCATAGCACCTGTTTTGCAAACACTAGCTTCACACAAATATTAGTAATATAAAACAGAAACGAAGCTATGAACCGATAAAACTTTTCCCCACACTTATTCTTGTCCACACTTGAAAGTGCATAAAGAATACGCGTTAAGTGTCGTACTACTTCGCTCGAACCGAGGAGTGGATAAGACAATTTACAACATAAGTAAAACATATAATGTCGTAGAGAAAAATTACTCAAAGATTGAAAAGCTAATCCTCGCACTAGTCTTTGCGACACAAAAGCTACGTAGCTACTTTCATGCATACACGATTAAGGTATTAACAAAAGTACCAATTGAATCAGTAATGAAAAATTCAAAAAAAGAAAAAGGAAGAATCGAGAGACGGAACGCATAATTAGGGCACTTTCATATAAAGTATGAAATATTATCTTCAACCAAATCGCAAGTCATAGCAGATTTCTTAGCATAATTTCCATTAGAAGAAGATAAAAGTGTGGAAGAAATAATAGGCGAAGAAGAAGAGCATGGGAATCCTAGAGACTCGTTGATAGATCATAACAGATGAGAGATATTGATAGATAAATCATCAAATGGAGAAGGTAATGAAATTGGAATAGTTTTTATTTCACCAGCAGGAGCAAGAATGGCCTATTCATTCAGATTGGATTTCACATCCACAAATAATAAAACGGAATACGAAACAGTAGTACACGCGTTACAATTGGCAATTGAAATGAAGTTAAAAGACACACGAATAACTAGTGACTCACAGTTGGTTATCTGACAGATAGAGGGGACATATAGCACGAACGAGCCATCCTTACAGAAATACAAGAAGCTTGTCATGGAGTGAATTATCCGCAAAAATTCAAAAATTAAGTTGGAGACATATATCTAGGAAAGATAACCGATTAGCAGACGCTTTTGCTTTTAATCCATCTATGATGATAGATCCAACTGCAAGATGTATTAAAATTCACATTATCTTTTCGCCCTATATCAATAAGGAGGAGGAAGAAGAAGCAGACGTGATGATAATAGATAACAACGAAGAAGAACAAACAAATAAAGACGCAGATTAGAGAGCCCAACTATAATTATATCTAGAAAAAGGAGAAGTCCCAAGAAATAGGTTGGAGGCACACAAACTAAAAATTAGAGCCATAAATTATGAACTCAGAGATGGTGTACTCTATCGAAGATCATTCCTTGGGACATCTGATGTGATTTTTATGTTGTTATAGAAAGTGGTAGTAAAGTTGTCGTTCCTCTCAGACTTATAAAGATTTGATTTTAGATTTAAATAAAACTAGAAAGCTCAAAAAAAGTTGTATCAAGATTTTAAAAGCACTGAGACTCATATAATCAGCTGCGATGGAAAGAATA
>JAJJWX010004689.1:0-69037 GCA_023529315.1 Papaver bracteatum | reverse complement strand
ATACCAGATGAATTCTTCATTTGAAACCATACCTTTCGAACTCTTCTCTCGAAATTCTTCTTCTTCTTTCGAAATTTTATTTAAGTTTACGAAACATTAAATAGAGTTCTTAGTTCTAGAAAACATAAAAACGAGTTGTAGTTTACAGAAAAATAATTTTGTAATACTACTTCTCTGTTTACAAAAAAATAGTTAGTTTACAGAAACATAAATTATTTTTTACATTTCTATAAACCGGTTGTAGTTTCGATTTATGTTTTTGTTTTTCATTATTTCTCGCCAAGTTCTAAGGGTTCTCTCCGTGTATGCTACACATGTGAGGAGAACTACCGCAGTTGTATCCTGGAGGTAATTTGTTAATTGTTATAGCATCTCAGAGGAGTAGCAGGCAATATTACCTTTAGCTCAGAGTATCTCATACGTGCCTCTACTAAGTTTTTGATACTTATCATCGTGCATCTCTAGGTATAACAAGAATACATCAGTGAGTGTTTAAGTATTTTCTCATGTTTCTTGAAGTTGTTTGTTACTATTATCAGTGTAATCCAAAGTATTATTTCTCAGTTGCATACGAAATTTGTAACTTATTTCCAACAATCTAAAGGTAATATCTTGCCTTATTGTAATATTGTAATATTGTAAGTCTTTGTAAGAACATGGGAAAAATAATCGTAGAAAAACCACCAAAGTTCAGCGGTAAGGACTTTAAGAGATGGCAGTCTAAAAATGCTATTCTCTCCTAAATGACCAAAGGTTAGATGGATATGCTTTAAAAAACCCTCGAGAAAACTTCATCGCCGTGGTAATGAAGATCAATTGACAAAGGAATAGGAAGAATTATTTGTGCAAGAATCATATTCTTAATTGTCTTGATGATTCCTTGTATTTAATTCTATAATGCAAAAAGAGATTTTAATGCTTTTGATTTATGGGAAGCTCTAGAGAAAAATATCATGCTGAAGTTTGAAATAAGAAATCTTGATGGCTAAGTTCTTAGAATACAAGATGATCGACGAAAGCCTGTGGTAGAACAGTTCGTTGAACTTCAACTCCTCATCAGCGAGATTCTTGCTGAAGGCATGACTTTTGATGAAGCTCTACAAGTATCGGCTGTGATTGAAAAGCTTCCACCCTCATGGAGCGAATACAAAGAGAGGCCGCGACATAAGACTCGTGAAATCACCATGGTGGAGCTTGGCAAAAGATCCGTGGTTGAGGAGCTTATGTGCAGCAAGGACAAGAGCATGTTTGAAATGAGAAAAAACACGACCTACAAAGCTCATGTTTGGATGATAAAGCTGCTTCAAAAGAAAACTCCTGAAATCCAGCAAAATTGTGTAATGTAGCGTAGCAGTACGTCGAAAACCCGAGGAGGTAACAATTTTAAGCCTAAGGGTGGTGTCACTAAGCACACCATCAAAGGCGACTGTTTAACTGTGGAAAACCTGGACATATGGCTAAAGACTGTAAGGCTAAAAGGATCAAATATGATCCAAAAATGAAAAATAAGGCAAACCTAGTAGATGATCCATGGATGCTACTTTACCGGCATGGTGTCCAAAGTCGACCTTGTCTCTAGTGTGACTAATGTGAGAGACTGGTGGCTTGATTCTGGAGCCACCAAGCATGTCTGTAAATTCAGAAATGCTTTCTCCTCTTATGCCATAGTAGGAGATGATGAGAAATTGTTCATGGGAAACCTCACCACCGCGAAAGTGGAAGGAAAGTGAAGGTCGAACCGGTTAACTTCTCAGGAAAAACTCTCGCATTGAATGACGTATTTTACGTCCTGCATATGCAAAACCTTATCTCAGAAAACCATCTTACTAGGAAAAGGTTTTAAGATTGTTGCTGAATCTAATACTGTTGTTCTTTCTAAGCATGGTGAATTCAGAAAAGGTTATGTTACCGATAACATGATTAAGCTGAGTGTATCGATTTGAAATTGAATGTTAATGCATCTTCTTCTCGCTTATGTTTGTGACTCTTCACATATTTGGCATGATAGACTTGGGCATGTTAATCTCAAATCTCTAGAAAGACTTGCTAATTTAGGTTGCATACCAAAAATAAACTTTGATAAAAATCAAAGATGTGAAATCTGTGTTGAATCTAAATATACAAGAAAACCGTTTAATAAAAGGATTGAACGTAAAACAGTTCCTTTGGAACTAATACACTCAGATTTAGGAGATTTGAAATCAACACCAACAAGAAGTGGTAAAAAATGGTACATCACTTTCATAGATGATTACTCACGCTATTGTCAGGTTCATCTTCTTAGAAGTAAAGATGAAGCCTTAGAGGCCTTCAAATTTTATAAAATTGAAGTAGAAACCCAAAAGGAGTTAAAATTAAAACTCTTAGGTCAGATCGTGGCGGTGAGTATGTGATACCCATAGGTGAGTTTTGTAAACATAATGGAATCATTCATGAAAGCAATGCACCATATTCACCCGGAGAATCGAATGGTGTAGGCTGAAGAAAAAAAAATAGACACTCATAGATATGGTAAATGCTATGTTGACAAGTTCAGGAGTTATCTTCGAACTTGTGGGGGGAAGCTATCCTTTCGTTTATATTTTGAACCGAGTTCCATTTAAAAAATATGATAAAACTCCTTATGAATTGTGGAATGGTAAACAACCTTCCTATGCATACTTTAAAGTGTGGGGGTGTTTGGCCAAGGTGGCCATTCCTCATCCCAAGAAAACTAAATTAGGTCCCAAAACAATTGACTGTGTTTTCTTAGGGTATCCTAGGCATACAATTGCATACATGTTCTTGGTCATCGGTTAAAGCCATAATAACATTGGTCGAACACCATATTGAATCTAGAGATGATCTTTGTGTTTATGAACACATTTTCCTTTAAGGTATGGACCTCGGAAAAGGGTCCATGATGACCTCTCCAGATGTTCCATCGACTAGTCAAACTCCAACTTTGGAGTATGAGACTGAACCGAGAAGAAGTAAAAGGGATAAAGAACTGAAACAAGTTTTGGCCCGATTTTTTGACTCTAGCAGTGGATCTGAACCCCAAACCTACAAAAGAAGTTATGACTTCTCCGGAAGCTCCCCTTCTGGAAGAAGCTTCATTAAATGAATGGGAGTCCATTCAATAAAATGAAAACAGGAGCTTGTAGAATTTACCTCCCAGTAGTAAATCCATAGGTTGTAAATGGGTGTTCAAAAGGAAACTTAGAGCAGATGGAACTATAGATAAATATAAAGCTAGGTTGGTAGCTAAAGGCTATAGACAACAGGAAGGATTAGATTTCTTTGATACTTATTCACCAGTCTCTAGAATCACCTCGATTAGGATGTTGATTGCTATAGCTTCAATTTATGATTTGCATATACATCGATGGATGTTAAAAAGCTGCATTTTTATATGGTGAATTGAATGAAGAAATTTATATGGATCAACTTTGAAGGCTTTATTGTAAAAGGTTGTGAAAACAAAGTATGCAAGTTGAACAAATCTCTTTACGGTTTAAAACAAGCACCTAAACAATGGCATGAAAAATTTGATCATGTTATGATAACTAATGGTTTCAAGGTTAATGAATCGATAAATGTGTTTACATTAAATGTGGATGATTCTCATGTTATTGTGTGCCTATATGTTGATGATATGCTCATATTAAAGTAACCTTGATATTATTAATAACATTAAAAGCATGCTTAGAGATAATTTTGACATGAAAGACTTGGGCCCTACTGATGTAATCTTAGGGATGAAAATCAGAAAGACGTCTGATGGATATAGTCTTAGTCAATCTCATTATCTTTGAAACCGTATTAAAGAGATTTAATTATGAAATGCTAAACCTGCATCTACTCCTTTGATCCCACTTGTAAACCGAAAAGAACAAGGGTAAGGGTATTGATCAACTTGAGTATTCTCGCATTATTGGTAGTCTTATGTATTTGATGAACTGTACAAGACCCGATATTGCTTACACGCGAGTAGATTAAGCAGTATACTTGCAACCCAGGCGTGGATCAACAGGTATGTCTCTTCAGCAGTTTTACGTTACCGAGAGGGACCTCAAACTATTGCTTAAGTTTTGGGAAGTATCTGTATCTTTGAAGGGTATTGTGATGCCAACTGGATATCAGACTCAGAAGAGTGCAAGTCTACTAGTGGGTACATCTTCTTACTTGAGGTGCTTTGTTTCATGGAAGTCTGAAACAACATGTATAGCTAAATCCACTACGGAGTCTCGAATTTATAGCCTTGGAAAAATCTGGAGAGGCTGAATGGATACGATGTTTCCTGGGAGGAATTCACTCTGGCCCAAGCTTTGTGTCTTCAATCGCAATCAATGTGACAAAGATGCCGCTCTTGGTTGCGTGAAAACAATGTATACAACGGAAGTCTATACATATCCCAGAAGAAGACACAGGCGGTGAAACAACTACTCTCTACTGGTATTATCTCGATAGACTTTGTAAAATCCAAAGATAATCTTGCTGATCCTTTGACGAAAGGCTTAACCAGAGAGGAAGTTAAATTTACATCGAGGGGATGGGACTTAAGCTCATTGAATAAATCACCATGAAGGATACTCAACCTTGTGATTGGATTTCCAAAATCAAGGTTCAATGAGACAACTAATTTATGGTGATATTGGGTAAAGCACTATCTTTGTCCCTCCCTATGGTGTAACTGTGCGATAGTGCTACCTGCAGAATTAAAGGATGATCTTTTGCGATCTTAATGGGTACCATGGCTTTGATTAAAGCGGGGGTGTGGCAGGACACTCTTTATGGACTCACCTTTGTGGATGTTGGAAGTGGGGCCGCTTCCTATGAGAATTTGAGCTAATTCTCTAGAGACATTCATTAAGTCCGGGATTTTAGCCCACGGCCAAAATGGGCACAACCGCAAGAGCTTGGCAGCTGTTTTCTTCGGTTTGAGGCATCAAGTGTGGCTGTTATTTCTGAATTGCATTCATTGTTGGCGGTTCAAGACATTGCGTTCACCGTATCAACAAGCAATTCAGGTAACCTCTCACTAAGTTAAGGTTCAATCTTTGGGACACCTTAGCCTATATTGTTGCCTTATGTTTTCTCGTGTTTTATCGAAATGTTTTATTATTCATGTGGGGGATTGTTAGAAAAAAACAATGTTTTGTTTTAATCAAAAAATGCATGGACCATGTTTTGATCCCAAGACCTATTACTCCCTAGATGTTTTTTCATGTGAATGAATAAAACATTAGTCCCATATAGACTAAAACACTTAGAGTTTTAGACTTAAATAGCATTGGTTTAGCCTTAAGGGTATGGCCCTTTGGGTCTTTAGACCTTTGTGTATGGGGAAAGCCCTAGACTATGGCAAGGTTGCCTAAACCTTATTGCATTTCTTATTGCCTTTCCCGTTCGCGCGGTGCTTCGCACGAGGCTGACGCACGCACGCTCGGCTCGGCTCGGCTCGCTCGGCTCGGCTCGGCGTGGGCGTGGGCGTGGGCGTGGGCGTGGGCGAGGGCGAGGGCGAGGGAGAGGGAGAGGGTGAGGGTGTGGGTGTGGGTGTGGGTGTGGGTTTACCCGACCCTATCTTTTTTACTGAAATTTTCCACACGCTTCTCCCACACATGCAAAGAATTTTATTTCTTTGCCTTCTCGGTTTTGGATATCCGACAGCCTCGAGAAGCATCTTCCTTCACGCGTGTCACACGGTGCATTTGACACCTGTGCCTCGAGAAGAATCTCGAGAATTTTAAATGTCCGACAAAAAAGAATTTCACTGTATTTTTAGCGGATGCTTTTACTCGTCCGACAAAAGCAAACGCGTGAATCACTGGATACCGTCGCACATTGGATTCTAAGTCGAACGTTCAAATAATTTTTGCTATAAATACCAGATGAATTCTTCATTTGAAACCATACCTTTCAGAACTCTTCTCTCTGAAATTCTTCTTCTTCTTTCTTTCAGAAATTTTATTTAAGTTTACAGAAACATTAAATAGAGTTCTTAGTTTACAGAAACATAAAAAACGAGTTGTAGTTTACAGAAACATAATTTTGTAATACTACTTCTCTCTTTCAAAAAACATAGTTAGTTTACGAAACATAAATTATTTTTTACATTTCTCTAGGCTGGTTGTAGTTTCGATTTATGTTTTTGTTTTTCATTATTTTACGCCAAGTTCTAAGGGTTCTCTGTGTATGCTACACATAGGAGAACTACCAGATAGTTGTATCCTGGGTAATTTGTTAATTGTTATAGCATCTCGTAGGAGTAGACGCAATATTACCTTTAGCTCGGCGTATCTCATACGTGCCTCTACTAAGTTTTGATACTATCATCGAGTGCATCTCCGGTATATTGATAACACATCAATTAGTGTTAAGTATTTTTCTCATGTTTCTTGAGTTGTTTGTTACTATTATCAGTGTAATCAAAGTATTATTTCTCAGTTGCATACGAAATTTGTAACTTATTTCCAACATGTTATCCTCTATCATGTCATATGGAAATGGGTGAATTCTGAGTTACCGGACCAACTCATTACGTCTTTAAGCTTGAGGCTTGGGCTCATACTATATCTTGTTTTAGTCCTGGCTTATTTTCATCCATAATGTTTATATTCATCGTGATCAGTTTCCGAAAATGTGTTCCTCATGAACAACTACGGATTAATAATGACGCTGAACAACGCAAAAAATGCAAGTGGCTTTTGAATTGCATCGTCTAAGTTGGTTTTTTGACTTTTGAACTTCCATTTATGAGCTCCCACCACGTGCTGGCAGCTGAGAGCATTTCCTCCAAAGTCAAATTCTTTGCAGCTGTCGGTTTTTGTTTGATTTTATGTACCACTCTTGGGCATTTGTTGCCAAAATGGCAGTCATCAATGCTGCCTTCTTTTATGAATTTCCTAACTGGGTTTCAGTTGTTATTTGCATCATGCATTACCATAAGACCCACGTTCTTTTATTGGATGATCAATATAAAGAGCTTTTGTTTTTAGTATATTAAATTGGAAAATTTTCGTGAACAACTCGAGTTTATTGGTATAATAATTGCTTCGTGGTTTAGATCACATGAGCCACCAGGCCCACCACCATCTGCTTCATCAGAGCTGGATATTCTGTCTGGCTCTATAAAATGGGTTGGATAGGTCATTTGGGAGTCTAACTTAGTGTGATGTGCTTAGTGCTTCAGGGGTTTGGATAGTTCAATAGGACGCCAAGGCTCCCCCTGCTATATTGGTATTTTTTTCTTCGAATTGTTGGCTCATAATCGCTGGGAGTCAGACTCCATCTGTTGAGGAGTCAGACTCTGTATTTCTGTGCCTGGGAGCAAATATCATGCTGGAATACACAAGTGAAGAGGTCTGTTTATTGAGAATTTTTCCTTTTAGCAGTACTGCAATACCAGTCTTCAGGATAAGAACACAAAACTGTTCTTTTTTGACATGCCTTCACTCACCTGTCTTATCGCAGAATTATAACCCACCATATCGGTATCAATGAAAATCAAGGAATACCAACTTCTAGGGTATTTTTGGCAGGCCAGTGCTCTTCCACAAAAGAGTCTTGATAATGCTAAGGCAAGCTTAGAGTTCCATATTGCTGATCTACAATTCAGACCAAGTGACGATACCACAGGTTTAACTTTAACTTCCATCTTTCTTTATCCTATTTTATTTGAACTTTCGCTAATCATCAATTGCTGTTGTACCAGGTCACTATCGCTTGGGTGGATGTTCACCAGCGCAGAATTAAACAAGTCACTGCAACTGCTGTGAAAGACCCGTGAAGGCTTTCTATTGTTCAAATTTGCAATTTTTATCTTCTTCGTATTTTTTTCTGCATAGTCAAGAGGGACCTTGTATTCATCTTCAGATGCTCACGTAGTTTCTCGAAGAGATAGAAAGTGGAAACACATGATTTCATTCCTTTTTTAGTCAACAATGGGATTCAAACCCTGTAATAATAAATGGTTAAAATTCCTCTAGATGTAACTTTTTGTTTCCTAATTCTAATGGTAACAAATTAGGCAAGTGTAATTAAATTTTTGTGTATAAATAGAGGCCGCCTAAACGATTTGAGAGGATACAGTGGAGATTTTTGTTCATTGACACTATTGATATGGAGCCCAGCGGTGGTTCGTCAAACAAGTCCAGATTAGAAAGGAAAGAGATCAACAAGAAAAATGACGAAGATTTGGTCAGATTTTACAAGGCTCAGACAGGGGAATCAAATAAAATTGTTGAAACAAGAATTCTAAGTTACACTTTTGACACTGATGATGATGAGGACGACGGTGGCAGCAACAGTCTTGATACTTTATCTGTGTCCCGTGGAAAACAAACTGTTGGGCTCCCTCAAGATTATGAAGAGGATTGGAGGTACGATGAGTATGTTCAAGATATTAATGGGTATGATTTTAGGATTAGTCATTTCTGAGGATGAGGTGTCCGAAGAATCTGGTGATGATGATGATGTTGCACGTCTGAACGAGAGGCTATCCACGACCAAGGCTGAACAATCATCCCACACCTATCATACGACTCGCATAGAAATGCCTCTTCATGACACGAAAGGTGTGTTCCTACTCACTTTTGATGGGTATTACAAAAAGAACATCAGCCAAGGAGGCAACGGAGGTTATGGGGCAATGTTGCGGTGTGGCGATGGTACTCCCGTTGCTGCTGTTGCTGGAGGCTCCAGACTTTGGATTTCAGAATACTTTCATACCTTGGAGGGACTCAAAAGCGGTTTGGATCTTGCCATCTCTCATGACATTGAGGCAATGTACTGTGTCTGCAATTCACGGAGGGTTTGTGAGACACTTCGCGACTGCTTCATCGACAATGATGAGGGTGAGTGTCTTTATCACCCCGATGATCAATTTGATTTAGTCTGCCGACCTTGTCTGCAAAGTAAATTGAAGAAAGAAGAACCATTTGATCTTGTATATGAGGTGGTGAGAGAAATAGTGCAAAAGGGTCAACGTTACTATCGATGTGACGAAGGTTTGGTAGAAGCCCATGTGAAAGAATGGAACAAACCAGCTGACTTCCTTGCCAAGTTTGAGCGCCGCCCTGGAGTGGAAAGGGATCTTGCACCAGAAGAGTTTACTGATGACTTGCGGGCTCTTGTTAATCAGCATGGAGGACGTAACCCTTTTATTTACAATTAGTAGTTTAGTAATTATTAATTTATGTATGTTTGAACTGCTTATCGTTTGGAGATTGTGTTTTTATTTTTAATTAGTTACAATCGGAAGTAATGCTACAAAAAAAGAAGAAAAAAACGTAACATCTGCACTTATCCGATGTAAGAGCTCAACTATCGTTGAACTCCCGGAACATACATATTCTCACACCATGTTTACACTTGAAGTTGGAAAAGTTGGAGAAGAATGCAACTCAAATGAGTCATGAGTGGCACACCAAAGGGTGTATATCTGGCATATATCAAAAAAATGGATAAATGCCCTTACTTTCTGTCAACACAAGTCTTCAACATCTCCCAAATGACTCTCCATCAGTTGCGTCAACTCAGGAAGTTGTTTAACAACAAAGTACAAGTCTGGTCTCCAACAGAGTGATCAGACTATAAACTAGGATCACACCTGTATTTCTTATTTCTATGTTTTAAATAATGTACTTTGTTTTCATATATATAAAAGGTTCAATATCTCCACAACACTTGTGGAAGATATTTACCAAAACATAATCTCTGACTTGGTATCTGACTTGGTATTCCTTGATACTATGTCTATCTAGAGTGTTCATGCTTCACAGTTTTATGTTTTCAATATGCACGACTTGAAAGATACGTTAGGGAATGAAATATTTCAAGTCAAATATCAATAACCTCAAGTGGAAGGATGATGTTGTAGTTGTAGCTTCTTCACTTCTTCAAGTCTTCGCAATCACTACACCAAATTCCTGGATTAGTAACAGGAATTCGTAACGGCTTTGAGGCCGTTACAAATTTCCCGTTACAAATGGCCGTTACAAAAAATTCGTAACATAGCTAAGGTGTTACGATTTTTTTTTTTAGGCGTGCCAGTCACACGCTTGGTCACACCTGGTGGTAACTCCTTTAGAATGTGCGTGTGCTATTCACATGCGTGGCATTATATTTCCACGCACGATGAGTTATACCGGAAGATATTTCCTCCCATGCGTGTGCGATTCACATGCGTACTTTTGAGGATATACGCTTGTGAAACCAGATCGAATCTTCATTTTCGTTTCTCTTTTTTTTTTCTCTTCTGCTCCTGTCTCTCTTCTTATCAACAGATGAGTCAATGAAATCATCACACAAATCTCACAGAATTTTCATTAAAACCTCTTCAATCATCGATCTGTGTAAGTGTTCATCAATCTTTTCAATAAGTTTTTCGATTTTTAGGGTTTCTAAGTTTTCAATCGTCTGGTTTTTAGGGTTTCGATTTGTTTCTAATATGATTTTGTAAATCCGTGAATCTAATACAATACGTTTCATCTTAGTTTCGATTGGTTAAACTTCTTCAATTAAATCTAATTCAATTTGTTTTTTCTGATTTCATGTTAGGGTTTGAAGAACTGAAGAACATTGAAGAATTTATGCGAACTTAGAAGGTTTAAGTTTCAACATATGAACTGATTTTAGGGTTTTATGTTAATTTTTATTTTAGAGTTTGGAAATATGAACTGATTTTAGGTTTGTTTTATGATTTTAGGCTTTGTGTTTCTCATCAAAATTAACTTTGAAGAATTTGTCAGAGTTGGAACTGTGTAAGTGTTCATCATCATAACTAACTATTTACTTTTGCGTCCCTTTCTCTAGATTCTTCTGTTTAATTTCAGGCTACAAATTGATTTTGTAGTTTTTGAATTCAGTTCTCTTGTAAAATGACTGAACTTTATTTCTTTGAAATCCCACCGTTTTTTCATGATAACCCTTGCTTACTGAACTGTGTACGGTTTGAATGGTTTAGATGACGCTTTCTTTGAGAAATAAGAAATGATTTGTAGCCATGCAAGTACTAGTTTTTTTTCTTCCATAAATCGAGCCTTGTACTGAATTTTTAAATTTTCCCTGTTTCTATTTGCTAAAATGATTCAATGAATTTCGTATTAAAACTCCACCGATAGCCGAGAATTTGAAACTCATTTACTAGATTTGTTTTGTATTTTTTAACCTCCTCCCCACCCTGAAACTTCAAGTTCTAAGCCATTGATTATTCTTGTATCACTAACTTGAGATTTTAAAATCCATGTTGTTCTCAAATGAGCTTAAGCGACTTTAATAACTCTTGCACATTGAAGAGATAAAAGAATGATCGACTGCAATTTGGCTACACTACCTATGGGAAATAGACAAGTTCTTACTATGATCATCAGTAGCAGCAACTCAAAATGCTCAATCCACCAACAATGTAAGAAAGTGGTATTTCATTTGCTCCCTTGTCCCTAAGATTTTTGGAATGTTTTTTTTTTTTTATCACCAATGTTATGATTGCATGTTACTTCCCGGTGATGAGATATGAAAATACTTCCTATAATTATGTTGTGATTGTTTACATTAAAGCTTAATTGTAACAGATAGTAAATGTACATGGAAATGGTTTTGATGGCATGAATATAAAAATGGTATGAGTTGATAACTGTACCCTATAGTGTGGAATGGTTAGTGGTAACGTAATTTCCCATCTATGGTGTGGGATTTTGTCTTTTTGCTGTTGAGACATCCTTGTGAACCGACTAGGGTGTGATAGTGGTAATGATTTGTGTTAACATATATAATATCTTAGTCTGCAATTTCTAATTATTGCCACAAAACAATTGTGGGGATACTAACACTTAATGGTTGTATTATAGTCTCATTTTGGATGAGGAATTTATCGACACATTTGTCGTCTTTCACTTTTAATGCAGGTTGTAATTTATTGATGCTTGAAGGATATGATTCCATTTTATATCTTGATAAATTATTTTTGGATTTGTACCTTGGATATCTTATTATCATTTATGTTCTCTTAGTCTTGGTAACCTTATGCGCCAACTTAGTTTGCTAATTACTTTTACGTCTAATGAATTTTCCCAAGAAATTCTGGTCACTTCCTTCGGTGTTGTCAGCATTATTATCAGGCATGAAAAAAATTCCTTCCCTAGGTTGTGTGTACTTTAAATATCTTGGTTCTTGTGTATGAGTTACTTTGACGTTGAGTTAAATAGGTTTCTTTTGTATATCTGAAGTGTCTGTATGCGTTGTTTCAGTTTGATCCTCAAGTAAATTAGATCGTTCCTATGGAGGAATCATCTCTAGTATATTTATTCACTGTCTTCAAGGGCATCAGGTGGTTGATGAAAACTTAGTATTGACTTTATAAGATATAATGTTGAATATATTGAATTGAAAAAATCATATTGGTGAAGTTAACTTGGATACATTTTTTATGTGAATGACACACCTGAAGCTGCTTCCTTTAGGGAGCTAGTTTAACTCTCTTCGGCTTTTTTACATCTTCTCATGGTCACCATATTCTTATTTCCTCTTTAAGTTTAGATGTTTCAACTGATTCAATGTGGATTATCATTTTCATAGGATATGCATGGAAGGCATTGCTTGATGCAGCTGGAATGATCACACAAGAATATGATCAAGAATCCAGAGTGACCCTTAATAAATTTTGCAATCATTTTCTCTCGTTTATTAATTAGGTATCTTTTCTTACTAATCACCGTTATCTATGGAACTTATATGTTGTAGTGATTTTTTGCATCAATAACTAGTTTATTTACTATGCATGTTAACTATCTGAGAAGATCTTGTTTACGCTTGAAATTTGTAAAAATATTGATTGTATATCTCAAGGACGTTTATATGAAAACACATACAGGTTGAGAGAATGGTGAAGGAAGATAAAAGGTTTGCAGGTCAAGAGATGATGCAAATCGGTCAATCTCTTTACAACCATCCAGGTGAAGCACCTGACTTAGTTATGTTATATCTTCTACTCCATGTGAATTATCCCTAAACTGTAGTTTGGTTATGATGGGTGAGCTTGATGCTCCAGCTTGGCGTCTAGTGTTTGGATGCTTAAAATAAATGGGTTGCTTCTGAAATAAGCTGCAATGATAATGTTGCTGATAAGCAAGTGATATTTGTAAGTATATCAATTGCTTAATCTAGATAGTTAGTGAATCTTACTCTTTTGACTTGATCCGGATGATTTCAATGCGGAGAATATCCTCCGCTAATTAAGAATTTGCTTATTAAACTAATTACTTAAATGATTGCATGGTGGTACCATGGTAAAATTTACTCAGTACCATGGTTGAGTTATAGTGAGATTATGTTGGATTAGGATTTTCTTAATCACTCAATGAATCTACAATTTTTATATCTTTTTAGGATGAAACTCGCATTTTGACATCTGTAGGAGATTAAAAGGAAAGTTAAAATGGTTTTTAGTTATGCTGATTTGGTTATGTGTGTTTGCTTGATAAAGAAAAGGCGGATCTGCTTATGTTTATATGATGTATGTATGACTAAACCTTCTTATAGAACTGAACTAATATGTTGTATAAATTTTGGTTATATAGTTAAAGATTCGGAACGTGGAAGAAAGGGTTTCCATTGGCGTTTTAACTAGTCATACAAGAAGTTAAAAGTCAGTATGTCCCCACCCATCTAATCCTGGTAAGTAAATGCTCGTTTGAGATATTTTCATCCTTGTGAAAGTCTTGGGAGGTCTAATTTCCTTAGAGTTTGTTAATTTTTGTGAGATATTATAGTATATG
Source organism: Papaver bracteatum (assembly GCA_023529315.1). Taxonomy (NCBI): domain Eukaryota; kingdom Viridiplantae; phylum Streptophyta; class Magnoliopsida; order Ranunculales; family Papaveraceae; genus Papaver; species Papaver bracteatum. The sequence continues at coordinate 55,280 of JAJJWX010004689.1, read as the reverse complement.
ATTCAAGAGACAGATCATTTGCTTAGTGGGATTTGAGATGCAAACCTTAGCCACATAAGTGATCATGGAGAAACCTCCTTAATACAATCATTTGTTATCCCAACTATTATTTTTTTTCTTTTTCTGTTTGATCCTTATTGATTTCGGATCCAAATACATTTCTCTACTGCAGATCAACTTCTATGATCAAAGAGGCTCATACTTCAGTTCAAGGAAAGCGGGTTAGGCATGGCAAGGGCATGGACTCTGCGGGCTGGTCAGAGTGTGGTTTAAGCTAAAGAGTTTATCACCTTTGTGCACTACCTCATCTTTGTAAGGACCCATGTGCATCACAAGGGTGGAGAACAAAGCATCTTCAAGTTTTGTAAGTTCCATGTATTCAAGTTTTGTAAGTTTTGTAGGCAGTTAGTAAGTTTATATGTGTTCCCTTAGAAATTTGATACTTAACAAAACCAAAAAAAAGTTTGGTACTTAGAGAAATTTCAGTCCTTTTGAAATTTATATAATGTTGATAAATTTCAGTTCTTTTGAAAGTTTAGTTCTTTGTAATATAATATTGATATGAATGTGATATGAATAGATTACAAAAGAAGTGGATGAATTGTTATTGAGTGGATGTATGCAGGTATTGTATTTAGAATTATGGCTTATTTTCGGCACTAAATGAACTACCGGCCAGTCTTAACCTGGTCAAAATTAGTCAATGTTGACCAATTTTGACCAAGTCAAGGTTGACCGACAGTAAAAAAAAATCTGTTACGAAAAAAAATCGTAATGGCTCTAAGATGTTTCAAAATGCCACGTAGTAACGGCTCAAGCACGTTACTAAACTGCCACGTAGTAATGGCTCAGCTCTGTTACGGCTACGATGTTATAAAATTTTAGTAACGGCTCCAAGCTGTTACCACGTATCAATTCGTAACAGACCTCAGTTTTTACGGCCGCCGTTGCAATAAAAAATTTGTAACGGTTGCATTGCCGTTACGAAAAAAATTTAAAACCCACTTTTGAAACATGCGAGATCCGTTACAACCCGTTTTAGTAATGGCCCAGATCCGTTACGAATCCTGGAATTTGGTGTAGTGAATGCTTGTATGTCTCATCCTAATACTTTCAAGTTAACTTATACGAAGTTGAATCTAGAACATTTAATCAAGCGACTCTTAAATGAGTTTTGGTTCACTAAAATATGACAACCAAACTTCACATACCAACGTTTGGTGGGTTCAACTGAGCTATGCTCTAACAACCGCAAATATAGAAAAACCCTGGGACCTAGTCCAGATTGAACACACACTGTATTAAGATGATACATACACTAGCCTACTACAAACTAACTTCGGTCTGGACTGTAGTTGAACCCCAATCAATCTCACACTAATCCAAGGTACAGTTGCGCTCCTTACGTCTTTGATCCCAGCAAGATACTACACACTTGACTCCCTTAGCTGATCTCACCCATAACTAACAATTGCTATGTATCACACGGAAAAGTCTATGATAATAGATAAATTTGTATCCCACATAAATACCTACAAGTTTTGTTCTATATTTTGATAAATCAAGGTGAACAGGAACCAATGGATAAACTAGACTTATATTCCCGAAGAACAACTTAGTATTATCAATCACCTCACAATAATATTAATCGACGCGGCGGAAGCAGATACTGTGGAATCACAAACGATGAGACGAAGATGTTTGTGACTACTTTTATATATTGCATATCGGATATAATAATCTCAAGACAATCGTTACTATTGTACTCAAAACGAAGAATCAACAAGATCAGATCACACAACTACGAGAAAGTAGCATTGGTTTGGCCTCACATTCCCAATGAATATTCAACTCGTTAACCTACAGGTCTCGAGAATAAACCTAAGGTTAAAGGAGAATCGACTCTAGCTTATACAACTAGTATCACACAAGAGGTGTGGAGATTAGGTTTCCCAGTTTCTAGAGTTCCCCCATATATAGTCTTACAAATCAGGGTTTGCAATCAATGTTATCTTAGTAACAAATCATTCAATATTCACCGGTTAGATGAAAACCTGATTATATTCAAGCTAATATCTTTCAACCGTTGGATCGAAAACTTAGCTTGTTACACACAGATGAAATGCACGATTTTAGGTTGTGTAACCATACCCAAACATATATATTTGTTGGTTCAACAATAGTTAACCAAAAGGTTAGCCATATGAGCACCTTCATATCAACCTTATTCTTCTTCACCATAACTAGTTCAAACGACTCAAATGAACTAGTTAGAGAGTTTTTCGACTGCAAGGAAATCTTATAGAAGTATACAAGATACAATCGAAGCAAAAACAATTTTATTCACTTGAATCGATTCATGAACTTTATAGCCACGGTTTGCAAACTTGCATTCCTTAGTTAATATATGTATAAGTTCACGAATAATAGTTTTTAGATATAACCAACCTAAGTACGCGGACTGATTACAAGGAATTATGTTCCCGGAAGGAGTTCACAAACTCTAGCAAATTTTCTCGGGATAAGAACCTCCGCCAGTTCACGGACTGGGTTCGCGGACTGAGCTCACAGCTCTTTTTCCGTTTTATCATGATCAACAAAGTACTCATAATTTGGTTCAGTGAAAAAGGAATTATACATATATGTGTTACCACACAATGCTTATATCCAAAAATGGTTATATAATCTAAACTCTCATTTCAATCATTGAAACATTCTTAGAGGACGTTATTATATAGTTGTTATTCATAAACTACTTTTCGTCAAAGCCATTTTCAAAGTGATTGAAACATATCATGACTTTCTCCACTAGGTAAAGATGAACTTGGTCAAAGCGAAAGCTTACCAACACATATTTCGAGAAATAGATAGGCGAGATAAACTCGACTCGAAATAGCAAATGTGTATAATCAAATCTATATAGAAAACAACTTTTGTCTCAAGATAGGAGATAAAGAAAATATAATTTTGAGTGATACATAAGTTCAAGTCTCCACATACCTTTTAGTCGATGAAGTTCCACCAGTTCCTTGAATTGTTCTTCATCTTGTATGATGATCTCCATGGAGTTCTTGAGCTCAATTAAACTTTCTATCCTAGTCCGAGACATTAGCTATAATAGACTAGAAATCAAGACTTATAGTTTTGATCACTAAAATTGACAAACATGCTTGTGATAGCAACACATGCGAGTTTGACCGAGCAGTGTTCTAACACATATAAAGTATGATTATGGCACATAAACCAAAGTTTGATTTCTTTGGCACATATGTAATCCAATTCTAAAAAAAAGTTACAAAGTTATCTCTACCATAACTCGGTTTCTTTGGGCATATTAACATTGACCATTATGGTTCAAATTTTTCGAGCCAGAAACATATGCAGCACAATTGGTTTTTGTGGGAATGAACATAAACTACAAAAATGTTGACTTTTATCCACAGACATCTTTCCACGGATTCGTACTAGTTGTGTCTATTAATGGCATGTTTCCACGGCTTAGCATAGGGCGTGGAAGTAGGTTAGTCATTTGCCATGTCCTGTAGAGTATTTGCTTTGGGACCTCTGTGAACCAATATTTGTACGCTATGAAAATATCTATAACACTTTAGTCACACGTAGTGGGTCGTGGGAACAGGTGGGCGCCATTCACGGTTATATTATCCATTACTCATTAAGAAGGAATTGCCGAAAAATTGGTCCACATTCTAAGAATAAAACTATAAAAGTGATCCCACCCACTTTCTCCTTCTTTTTCTATTCTACTCGCACTACCATTTACCTGAGAGGCTCAAACCACCGTAAAAAAACCTAAAATGGTTTCTCTCCTTTTCCGTGGAAGAGACGGCCTCAAACCTATACTTCAATAAATTATCTTCTACTTCATTTTCCAAACCGCGCAAGAAAATCATTCCCGCTTTGCTATCAATTGTTCACTTTTAAACCCTAAATCGTGTTACCCCTAAATATCCATTAAAATCAAATCAAAACTTAATCATATGTCTAGAATTTCCCCAATCTTGACAATGAAAGGATAATTTTACAAACACTAGATACTAAAATCCCATACAGATACAAGTAAAGTATCTTCATGTATGTTTCCTTCTCTCGAAAAATCTGGATGGTTCTATTTTTATGTCTCAAAATTTAATTGCTTGTTTATTATAATTTTGTAGTTGATTTTTTAAACCTGATCGGGATTAATTCATCTTTCTGATCCACGTATATGGAATTTTGATATTGATTGAGTCCATTTTAGAGGGCAAAAGAAGAAAAGGAGAATAAGATAAAATGGTGGAGATAGGGGTTCTTCTCATCATAGAAAGATGAACATATGTGACGAGTTTCCTAGAAGGATTACTGGTATAGGTATTTGTGTTTATGTTATTATGTCGTCTACTACTGTATGTATTCATGGGTTGTTGTTATTATTAATGCAATTTGAATGAGTTATTGTTTGTGGGGTGATTTTATTTTGGATCTGTATAGGTAGAATATATGCGCAGTTGTAAATGTTAGGAATTATGGCTTAAATAATCTGACAATACTGGGTAACTAAATTAAAATCGATTTAAGTAGATTTTTTGATACAAGGAATCAATTACTTTTCCAAACTAGTAAGAATTTTGTTTACTTGTCCGTTGGATGTCCTGGTAAGTCGTCGTACATTTAGAATTACTTCAAACCCAAAATTTTAAATTCGGTGATGTTGCTTTCATATATTCAATTGTAGTGGTGATGCCTAGGGTTGTCAATGGAAGAATATCCGTCGGATATTAAGGATTCCGATATCCGACAGGTTAAGGATTATCGGATATCCGATATCCGATAATATCTTATAGGATATCAAAATCAGATATCGATACCGATAGGTTAAGCTATCGGATATCCGATAATATCCTATATACCAAAAAGCTTAAAAACCGACACTTATCGGATATTTATCCAATAAAATCGATAATATCCGATATTATACTCGATATTATCGGATATCGAATCCCAAACTTATCAACTTTGAACATTAAAAGAAAATCAGACATCAATTAGTAGGGGAAATAAGGGTTTGGGAAAATTACAATTACGTCCTTAACATATCGGATATCTAAACAAACGGATATAGCTTATTCCGATTCCGATATGTTAAGGAAGAAATATCCGATAACATATTATATCCGATATCCGATACAACGGATAAAATCCTATAGGATATCGAATAATCGGAAACGTATCCCGGATATCGGAAAAATATTGACAGGCCTAGTGATGCCTATCCCTTCTTCTTGCTTTAGAGTTGTTTTGAGTAGTTTTTCTTTTTTCTTCATTTGGGATCTTTCCTGGTAAGGTGATAACCCACAAATCATCATATATTAACTGAAATCCCCATATTCATTTTCAAGTTATGAAGGTCTTATATTTTGAATTTAGTTAATGAAATCTTTGTTGGTGTATTTGCTAATACAGGCTAGGTAAAGTTGATAAAGACAAAGTGGTACCTTAATATCTTATGAAGCAGAAAGTACTATCCAAACAGGTCTGAAGAAAATCTCCAAAAGGTGTGGCAATAGATAGGGCAAAAATCTCTGGGCACTAGAAAACAATGTGAAAAGTTACCATAGAGATTTCTAGTTCAAATACATCTTCCTTATTGGTAAGTAGATTTTTTTTGCATTTTGCAAAGGTAAAGCTCTAAATAAGGGTGGTGAAAGTAACGAGTTCATGCATAATAATCGTCTTTATTGAAACTTGTGCACCATTTTTCTTATTACAGCTCTAAGGTACCATTATCTGCATGGGTTTGCTTTTTTATGCTGATGATTTTCCCAAACCACTTCATTGTTAATTAAACTATTTTGTAGCTCATGAGGTTCGATCTATGTTTTTTTTTGCCTTGTCACCATTTAAATTCCTATTATCTATGATGTGTTTTTGACCCTTCGTTTTACTTGAATTTTTGTTTAGTAGTTCCATGCTCTTTTTGTGGTTGTCATGGTTAGTTATGTCATTTCCTTTTTCAAAGTTTTGAAGTAACAACTTGTAGCGCCCCCTAAGCTAGCAGCTGACTAAACCAATAATTTAACTAAATAAAGAGGCACTAACGAATCTAAACCAAACACTTAAGTATTCAATTAAGAAAAATCTACTACAACTTAACCCAAAACTAGCCCCGCTCTGAAATATATATAAAATAACCTCTCAAATGATACATATACAATAGTGATTTGGTTTACAAAGAATATGCAACATAATAAACATAACAGAAGTTAATCATCTAGCGAACTCAACACTTGAAGCTTTCGCTGCGCAACTCTGATCTGTCTCTGAAAACTGAAAGTGGGAATGGGTGAGCACATAATCCCTAAAAGGGGTGCCCAGTAGGAATAACAACTAGCTTTCAAGTAAACATTAACATGATTCGAAGACAATGCAGGTTTAATCGAAATTCGGTAATACAAGGAAAGACAATGAAACATAAAGTAGAAACTTCTTCATAGACATTCATAAATAACAGTAAACATCCATGTATGAGATGTGTGTTGCCGCACATAAGGGAAGAATAATATTGTGGTGCATCGCCCTAGCCATAATAATATTGTGGTGTATCTCCCTAGCCATAGAATACTGATATTGTGTAGGCACACATCTCACACCACACCAAGCACACAAGGATATGCATGAATTTCATAACACAAAGATTGATTTGTAAAACAATAATGAATACCAGAGAGTTCGTTATTGATTTCCACCTCTTTTGATGACAAGCCTCGCCTACCTCGAGATCCATGATCCACTGGTTCATCCTTTGAAGCGATCTTTGTTAATATATACTAACTGTTAATCATACAAAAACTCTAAGAATCTAGCCAAGATGGCTCACACAAGAATTATGCAATTCTATATAATGGTTCTAAGCCCAATATGATATCTTATTCTCTATCTTTGGTATAACTAAAAGTTTAATAATCCAATTAGATTGATTATATAGTCCATAACTAAGTATTATGAATATCTACAAGGGTAATTGAGACCATAAGAGTCAAATTCATCACTTATAAGAAAACTAATACTAAGCCCAAGTACCCTAAACCAGCCCAATAAACTAAGGTCCAGTCCAACTGGTCAACAAACGGTCACTAACAGTCCACTTGGTCAATGTCTAAAGGTCAAGTCAAGAGTCAAAGTCCAAGGTTAAGTCAAGGTCCAGGGTTAAAGGTCAACGAGTTATCTCAGTCAACTGAGTCGAACAAGAATCGGTGAGTCAACAATCCGACTCAGTCAGATTAACTGAGTCAGCTAAACAAAACTGAATCAGACTGAATAAGTTCAGTCAGATAGGCCAAGGGTTCTTCTCACATATCTGCAACTCTAACTCTACAGCTCTATTCAAGTTCCACTTTAATCTATTTAAATAAAACTTCAAATCTCAAATACAATTACAAATTATTCCTACCTGCAATTGCAGTAGCAAACCTCCACTGGAGTGATTAATTATTCCCTACAATCACCTTAGTTACTACACATCTCAGGCCTGAATTGCTACCAATTCAATTACTACTTCTCCATCTCAGATCAACCACAACTCTCATAGCACTAGCACCATTCTAATGCAATGTAATACCATTTCAGTTCCATTTAGTTACATTGAACATCAATAGTTCATTCATTTAACTCCTACAGCTGCAATACTAACTCAACCTTCAATTGTAACTAATTGAATCCATATCATGCAACATCACTCTTTATCATCTGAGATACAAACTTAGAGATTCTTATAACATCACAATACCCAACTTCAATAACTTCAGTATTATTGCTACTATAGAAACACATCTCTCACTCCATAAACACTAATCACAAAACCTGAACAACTCAACTCCAACTCATCCAATAATTCATTGATTCTATTCCATAACTCTCATTCACCTTCACAGACAACACCACCATCTCCAATTACCACTACCAGTTCAACATACTCAATCTAATAACCACAGTTACTCATACCCATCTTTTTAAATCACTAATTCATACAAACCATAAAAATAGCAGCAGCAACACCTTCCTTAGACTCAATTTCTAAATTCAGGTACACATAATTTCATCCCAAATAACTCTGCATTTCAATTACCCACTCTATAACAATCTCAATTCCATTACATATTCATGTCAAGTCTTAGATTCATCAACAATCATATAAATTCAATAAACAGAAACCAATAACTCTAAAAGTTAACTTGAGAAATGTTATTACCTCTGAATGGATCCAATTAAGTAATTGAAATTGAATTCCTCTTCACATGACTCAATTCAGCACAAACAAACATATATCACCATAATCTCCAAGTCATTGAGATAACCCTCAGTAACTGCTCCATGAATCTCCAACCGTTCTACAGACTTCAGCTCTAAAAAACAACATCCTCATCACCATCTCAATTAGACCCTAATTAAATTTCCAAATATCTGTAATTAAAACCATAACTTCAACAAATATCAGAAGCCCTAATTTAATTAACAAACCTTCTTTACACTTGAAATCGAGTATTAATTCTTCTCTAGGACGTTCACAACGAAAAACCCATTCTTTATTGTTCAATAATTCCCTCAATTTCAACATCTGTAAATTATCCAACAAACCCTAACATCTGTGATTCTTCATTAAACAACTTCAGAACTTCAATTAAATACCAACCCCCTTTATTCTTCATCACCAATTACTCAAATCCTCTTTCAATTAAATCAATTCCTCCATAACTTCATCTTCAAACTCTCCTACGAAATTTTCTTATGAACCCTAGCTCTTGATTCGATCCTCAAATCCACTTCAAAAGAACCCCACAACTTCTATCAAACCCAATTAGGAACGAACCCATCTTAAATTTCATCTTAATAATCACCAATTCGAAACCCCAATTCATAATATAGAAAACCTCAACTTGGTTCTCTGAATCATATTTTCTTCGTCATAAACAACAACCTAGACTCCTTCATCATCTATACATATTCATCAGTTGATTCTTATAAATCAAATCTCACTAACAACTCACAAATCTCTCTCAGAAATGCGAGTAAGAAGAACAGAGAAAGAGAGAAAGAAAAAAGAAAATAAGAGGAAGAAAAAGAAATAAGATCGAGTTTATCTTATCGATTTTGTCTTGAGATAAGGCCGACCTAATTTGCTGAGACACCCACTTGCTTCACACGTGCATCCACAAGGGTAGAATCCAAATTACTATATTACCCTCTAAAAATCAATTGATAAATCTTCTTCACCCAGTGTCCGAATAACGCGTACGAGCAGTCTATTTCGTATAACTTTTCGAGATGAATCTAACGATACTAGTTTCATATCTAAATCGTTGTTAGATTAATTACTATTAATTAACGTTCGTGTTAAACTAATCGAGTCATTATCGGCTAATTCGTCACTTGACCGGTCTAATAACATTGACGAGCTTGAGGGTCATTACACAACTATTCTTAGTTTAGCTATGATATATGTTCCATATTATGTTTTATATCCTTCTACAATTATTGATTTTTTCTTCTTGTTGTGTCAGACTTAGAAAACACCAAATCAAGTCAAGTGATGCTAAAAGGGGAACTAGCTCGTTAGTTTAAAGATCAAGGTTTGCTTGTCTGATTATCAAGCGTAAGATTAAATTATGGTTCTGAGATTGTGCAACATGTAATAGTTATATATTCATGATGATTCTCGAGTGCAGACGTCTGTAATTTTTATTTTTTTTTTAGTTTTGGTCACAATATTTACTAGGTAAGATAGTGTATGAACTTCTTACCCATTGCCACTAGCACTGAACTATGTAGGATTATCTGCTGTCTTTTTAGGTTGCTTGAATTCTTGCTGATGTTTATCTTCGCGGGTAAATGCTAATGAAGTTGTCATCCACTTTTCACGCATATGCTACATGAAGATTTTGGGATACCTTATTCAATCCTCCATTAAAGTTTAAATCCAAATGCAAAGATGTCTTACCTGAATCCTTTAGAGATCCAGAGAAACCAGTTCATGTCAGTCATGTTTTTTATGTTGTTTCAATATCCCGAACTTACTATTTATCTGATTCTATTTGTGTTGGAATTATCTTGATGTATTTAACTTTTTTTAATGAATGAATGAAAGCTTTTCATATTTTTTCTTGATTTTTTGGTGAATGATATCAGTATGAAATGTTGATACTCAGCTAAAATCGAGCCATGAAAACTACAATGAACTGAGCATATATATCAAAAAAAAAAAGAGTTGACAAGTGATCTTTTTCCACGGCCATAAGATGTGACAAGAACAACAAATCAGGGCACACATGTATGCTAAATAGTGACGGCTAAAATTCGTAGCAAATGATTATGTGGAATTTGCCACGACTGAAAAACCGAGGCTAACGACATGGAAAATTGTATTAGCCACTGGACTATTTGTTACGGGCAGTTAGCCGTGGAAAGTTATCTTTTGCCACGGATTTTTGACCAATTTCCACGACTCTTTGGCGTGGCTAAAACTCAGTATTTTTTTAGTGATAAACCGTTTCTAAACACAATCGGTTTACAAGTACATTAACATAATCCGATTCTGTGAAACCCAAAAAATTATGATTTCAAAAATTTCGATTTTTAAGCGATTGCATGTTACTAAAACCTAGTTTAGATTTGGATTGAAGACAAAAAATTTCCTCCTCTTGTTGTCTTTAATCGGTTTTTGGATTTTCTTATTCGTTTGTTTCCAATTTCAAAATTAACAATAAGAAAAATTCCAAAGAGTCCGTTTATACATTTTAGAGAAGAAAAAAATGGTTAATCATTTTTGGATCGTCGATGATCGACGATGTTTTGGTTTCAAAATAACATGGAAAAAGAGGGAGAAGAAGTGATTATTAATCGGTTTAAGAAGTTAAGAATAGAATCTGATTTTAGTTTTAGGTTTTATTATTAAGATTTAATGGGGGTAAATTGGTAGTATTAATATTTTTTAGAGGGTAAACTGGTAGTTTCAGCAAATTTAGACACCCCTTATCATTTCTTATTGGGTGGATGAAGTAATTTATAGGAACCAAATCATATTAAACAATTAACTCTATGTCGAACATTTGTTTTTGAACTATCTCCTCGAGTCAGTAATAACTGATGTGAATGATCCAAAATCATATGATACTAGCAACATATCAAATGTATCATCGAGAAAGGCATTTCAAGCAGTAATCGCCATGAAAAATGATATACTACAATACAAGCAAAATATTCCATAAGTTATACATGCTTTATAAAAAAAATTTACGCTAAATGCATTTTAGTTTAGGTGGAGGAAAAAACAATCAACTTTTAGAAAAATGACTTCTTCTACGAACATTGTTGATATAGTAATTTGGAGAGGCATTTCAAGCAGTAATCGCCATGAAAAATGATATGCTACAATACAAGCAAAATATTCCATAAGTTATACATGCGTTATAAAAAAAAATTAAACACTAAATGCATTTTAGTTTAGGTGGAGGAAAAAACAATCAACTTTTAGAAAAATGACTTCTTCTAAGAACATTGTTGATTAAATATAGTATTTTGTTATATATATATATATTATTCTGCATGAAATTTAATGATCTTCATTTGTATTTTCATAAGGCCTCTAAGGCCTTAATAGTTTTTATTCTTAATACACTTACGGAGGTTATTCATTTAGCCATTTTGTCCAATTTGGGACCATAGAAAATTATTCGTTTAGCGAGGTTATTCATTTTTTCGAACATCCATTTATTGAGGTTAGACTGTATATATCATATTTTGACCATGTGCTTGAGCATTTCCTGAAGACAGCGTACCAAATTTTGTGCGTTGTTTTTGGTGTATAGATTATAGGTGGTCTAAATGACTTCATGTATAAGTTAATTCATGAATTGTAAGATTTATATTACAAGGCTTAAGGAGTCCTTTGATCAAATGAGATTCAATCAAAGATTGTTCTTGATAAATTAGCTAAAGATAATGCTACTACGAAACATGAAAGCATTTGGATTGGAAGTATGCTAAGTTTTACTATTATTTTTGTTTTTCAAGAAAATATTATGGCTATTACTACACCAAGACTTGTTAATTTTGGGCTCTCTTGGGTTCTTCTCCAAGATCTGTTTATAAATTATTTTTTCCATTTAAATTGTTTTTAGCAGAGTTTGCATTTTAATTCAATTAGAACCAGGATATCTTCCTAAAATTTCTTGAAGGGGCAATGCAGAAATATAGGTTAAAATATAGCTACATATGCCAAAATATTGGGGCAGCCATGGCCACTAAGGAGTTACCGGAAATAAAAGAAAAACTGATCAGGCCGTGCAGATAAAAATGTTTAGGGTTAAATGGTTCACATGATTGGTTAATTAATTGTCGAGGTTGGTTCAACAACGCTTTTCATATTATAGTTTACCAAACGTCTAGCTATTTTATTTTACAGTACAACACACAAAAAAAGCACATCACACCAGAAAAGAAAAACATTTTAAAAAAAAACTCGCAGCAATAACAGACTTGTTTTACATATATGATTTTTGGATGACTACTCTGAGATAGTGCTAGCAACAAACGCACAATCAGACTAACGGTAGAAAATACTTGAACAGTAGCTAGTTACATATGGGAATAGAAATCAAATCATTCATATACTCCTCAGCCCGGCCACTTCTCAAGTGAGGGAAGATTTCATTTCGTTACTGCAACAACAATAGCATTCAAATGTGTAGCCCTCAGTGCCTCTATTAATAAAGTTGCAGGCGGGATACATTTCCGTATATTTACTCAGCCCACAATTGTTGAGGCAAAATCTCGAACAGTATGAGCAATTAAAGGCTGTTCCTTTTTTTACCACTCCACAACCTCCACCCTGGATTTTGCAAACCTGACCTTCCGTATAGGTGGTTTCTGCAATACATTAATCAAGTGATAGTTGAAAAATAATTCAATTAGAATTTATCATTTTTCACTCAAAAGAAGTGCGAGTAAGAAACTTTTGAAAAATTTACAGTGCTATCTAGGCTGTTTTTTTTTTCAATCCGGAGACTAAGACCATAAGCACGCGGATGAATTAATTATGTCGGGCGACTTAGAGAGGTACTAAACCCACATTCAAGACAACATAGATGGTCTCTAAATAGTACTCCCTCCGTATTTATTATAAAAACTTAATTTGTTAAGCGGAATTCTATTTTTAAGATGATTTTTTTCACAAATATCCTCATTTATTACACATGAAAAATTATGTTAATAATAGGACAAAGAATAAAATAAAAAAAATAATTCAAGGTAATTTTCTTAATCTAAGAGTTCGGGCATGGAGTAGGAAGCCCTATACACGCATGGAGAAACTCCCAATCCATGCCAAAATGCCGGAAAATGCAACCAACATGGGTTAAGAAAACACTTTTCCGGTCCCAGTAATGCACCAGGAAAACTTCCATAAAGATACTGGCAAAGAAGAAAAGCAAGGCAGCGCAGGCGGATAATCAATATCTGGTTTTTGAACCGAATCATTCAGATCCGGCCACAACCATAGTGGATTCCCAAGAGAATGCTTCCCTTGGCTTATAATCTCACAACAAGGTCTCTCATGTGAGACTTGCACTTTAGAAAACCCATAGATTGGATTTTTTTTTTTTGAAACCATAGATATCGTCTCATTTTTCGTTCCTGAAATCGACCATGACCTTCTAGAGGTTACCTAGCCTATAGTTTTATCCAACTTAAAAAAAATCATCAAATGCATATAAAGGAAACAAATAGCATAAAGACGTACCAGAAGAAACGGATACGGCAATCAACAGCAAAAGAAAAGAAACAATGCAAATGGGAGAAGCACCAAACAACTTGGCCATTATATTATGGTAAGGCACTACTAGCTTTGATCAATTTTTACTCTTGGGAATCAATGGAAATGTTTAGAGTCTGCTGAAGCCAATAAATATAGACATGAACACATGTAATAAAAAATTATTTCCTTAAGCTTAATTTCCGAGAGTGCAACCGCGAAACTACATGCTGTCGGTGTACACTTTCTCATGCCCCGTTTGACTTTGAGGGCAACTAGCATATATTTAGAAGAAACAATTCATTGGAGAATGTGGTAATGCGGTGAAGTCGAATCTACTATGTAATAGCAGGCAATTATTATTATTTTGAGAATAAATCATTAAAAAATCAATAAAGAAAACTACTATATTAATTTTGGATATTTATGATTAAAATTATAAAAAATCAATTCAACATATTTAAGGAATAAAATAAAATAATTTATAATTTTTGAATCTTTTATAATTCATTATTTACTATAGAAAATCCAGAAAATAAAATAAAATACTATATTAATTCTTACATTTATGAATTAAAAAAAATCAATTCAACGTATTTATGGATAAATTAATGAGATTTATATTTTTAAAATTTTTTGTAAGGAAAAAAAGAGAACAATATATAGAAATGACAAAAAGATTACTGAATTAATCTTTATTAATCTTTTATAATTTCATGTAGTTAGTATAAAAAGAACGCGCGCGTAATTGGTGGATATGAATTACTTCCCCCAACCCATGGTGGCTGCTAAGGGGTGTCTTTTGGGGACGAAAATTCCAAAACACCCTTCCCTCAAAATAAAAATCAAAAAACAAAAGCATATCCTCATTTCCATCCCCACTTCTTATTGATCTGTTTTAGGGTTAGAGGTTGAAACCCAAATATACCCCATTCCCTTTCAAATTCTAAACTCTCCCCACTCCCTATCAAATTCTCTTCTCCTTCTCTGCCGGCTCCTCACTTTGGAAACATTTTTTTTTCTTAATTCGGAAGTGATGAAGATCATGCTGAAAGTGATGAAGACCATGCCGGAATTGATGAAGACCATGACGGAAAACGGTGACGGCATAGAAATTAAAGAAACATACTATGCCGGTAGTCAAGTGACGGCATGCTCGAGAATTAACTAACTGTGCCGGCAGTGGACTGATTAAAACCAGAAAAAATTTAAAACAAATTATTATTTTTACATCACCGGAAGTGATGAAGACCATGCCGGAATTGATGAATATCGTATGCCGGAAAATGGTTTCGGCATGCTCGAGAACTTCCTATCAATGCCAGTAGTCAAGTGAAAAAAAAAAAACTTTCTGGATACTTTTCATCCTGTGCCGGCATAGAAATTTCGGTTGAATACTATGCCGACATAGGTACCGGCATGCTCGATAATCAACTGACTGTGCCGGCAGTGGACTGATTAAAACAAAACAAAAAAAAAAAGGTTTTGAAGATAAAAAAAATAGGCTACGCCGCCCCCCCTAGTGGCAAACATTTATGAAAGTTTCCAACAAATACCGGCATGGTTTTTTCGGTTGAATACCATGCCTGCACCGAGCTTTTTCAGCTGCAACAATGGTGGATTCAGAGAAAAAAAAATCAAACTTTCAACCTCTTAGCAGCAATTCCCTCTTCACAATCATCCTCCACATTCACCAAAACAAGTTTTCTCTCCATTTTTTTTCCATCTTTTTACTCTCATCTCATTCACCCAAATACAAATACACAATAATTATTAACAAATACTTAAGATTTTTACTAATTATTATTAACCACTAAACCTGATTAGTGAGGGGTAGATTAGGAATTAAAAAAATATTTGGATAGGGGGTAACCATGAATTGCTATTGGGACAACGTTTTTGTCCTGTAGTTGTATCCCGCAATTAATTCTCATATCCCCCAATTGCGTGTTCTATAAAAAATCCAGAAAATAATAAAAAAATACTCTATTAATTTCGTACATTTATGACTGAAATAAAAAAATCAACTCAATGTAGAATAAAATAATAAGTTTTAAATTCGTAGAATATTTTGTAATAAAAAAAATTATGGAAATGATAAAGAAAACTACTATATTAATTTTGTCATTTATGATTAAAATTGAAAAAAATTAATTCAACATATTTATGGAATAAAATAATAATAATATTTGTATTTGTTGAATCTTTTATAAGGAAAAAAATCTTGAAATGACTCTATTAATTTTTAGTATTAATAATAAATATCTAGAAAATCCAGACATGTTTATGCGTTAAAAACTGACAAAAAATCCAAGCATATTCATAAATATGATACAAAAAATAATTTCAAAGATTTAATCCATTTTAATGGAGTAAAAAATATTTTAATTAATATTAATATGGTCTTAAAAGTGGTATACCTTTGATATACACACAGTTATCTGGGGAAAAAAATATCAATACGCGGATAATTTATTTAATAATACTACTATCAAGTTGTCGCTACTATTATTATTAAAAATCTTTTAATTAATACTAATATGTTGTTAATAAATTATGAAAATAATTTTCCTAATTTTTTTCCTTTAAGATATTGATTGATATTGTTTCTTAATAAAAGTGATTTCTTATCGAAATTTAGTTTTGGTGACTGAATATAAATAATTCAAGCGAAAGCCAAACCCCATTGTTTGCACGTTATTTTTTTTTTCCCGGTTTCTTACAATCTAGGATTTTGTTGTCTAATCTATTTTGATTGTTTGTTTTGTATGTAATCAATAGGTTGCGGTGATGGGAGGTCAATATTAAGCTTTTACTGGTGGTATGTTTCTTACCCATTTTCAATATAGTCCGTGATGTTTATGGGTTTGATCTTTTCAGAAAAATCAAAATATTTAGTTTGGAAAGGTGGTTTAGGAAGTCGACATCTCATCAAAAGTGTCTGTTTGAAAAGGTGAAATTTAAGTACCAATTTCTATTTAGGTCTCAATTCGGTTTCTGATAAGGTTATAGTTTGTTTGTTAACTATCTCTGTGTTTCAGGTGCGACAACAATTTCAGAATAATTTCATTAGAATATGGTAAGTATGATTATTTGTGGGTGCATTTTACACATAATTTTTTTAGGGAATATTATCTATATACCCCTAGTATGAGACCCCCTTGAAAAATACCCTTTCCAACTTAATATATATACCCCTAAGCTTAATACATTACTAGAATACCCTCTTTTATATAATGTATATACAAAACCACTACCACTGCACTATTTTAAAAAAAACACTCTACTGCCCACCATTATTTCCCACAACCGCCAACAACCACCACCATTGTCCACCACCGCCGACGTCCACCAACCGTCGCCGCCATCAACCACCACCACGTTTCGCCACCGTCGCCAACCACCATCGCATCTGGAAGCCACCACCACTGTCCACCACCACTTTCCGCCACTGTCGCCGACCACCACCACTTTCTGCCACAGCCTCCAACTACCACCGACAACCACTACCACTACCACTTTCCGCCGCCACCACCACCACCGACAACCTCCACTAACCACCACCGCCGCCAACCACCACCAATGTCCACCACAGCTAAACACCACCGTGAACCATCACCATTCCCTTCCACCACCACCACCAATTATCACCACCGCCACCAACTACCGCCACCGACAACCAGCGCCATTTTCCACCACCACCGACAACCACCACCACCCTCCGTCGCCGCTAATCACCACCAGAAACCACCAATTCCACCACCACCATGTGGAGTCAATTTGCTGAAGTTGTTTCCAAAAGTGGAGGAAACAATCTCAAGTTGTCTATAATAAATAGTGTGTAAGAACAAGTTGCAAAACAAAAATTGAGCCAACTAGCTCAAGTTGTCTCCGAATCTGAGACAACTAGCTCAAGTTGTATTCAAAATTGAAGGCAACTAGCACAAAGTTGTCTTTGAATCTCTAGCCAACTAGATCGAGTGGTTTCCATATTTGAAAGCAATTTGTTCAAGTTGTCTACAAATATTGAGGCAACTAGCTCAAGTTTCCTCCAAATATGGAATCAACTAGCTCAAGTTGCCTTCAAATATATCAACTAGCTTAAGTTTCCTTAAAATATGGAATCAACTAGCTGAAGTTGCATCTGAATATGGAGTAAACTAGCTCAAGTTGCCTCCAATCTTGAATCAAGTTGTCCCCAAAATCTAGCTCAACAAACCTACAGTATCATCTTCTCAGCCTCTTAACATCAACATCACCAATTCAAGGACATCAACCAGATCTCCTAACTGCAGTTGCACTATAACCTCAACAAACCCATCAATAGCAAGAATCCCATCATTGCACCAAAGATTCATCACTATAATCACCTGCAATATCATCTTAGCTCTACCATAAACACCATCTTAGCAGTATCATCACTATAATCACCTGCAATATCATCTCCCATTCTCTGCAATTTCAGCCTTATATGCAATTCATTCCTAAGTATACATCTAGCATTTGCATCTCCTCAACCAATTGACCATTGCATTTCAGTTACTACTAGCAACCACAATATCCCCAACCCCATCCTGCAACACATGATACAACATAGAAAACCAACAAACCCATGGCACTCTGCTGCAATATTCCATTTGATCACCATCACAGTTTACATTATCATATGCGTCACCGATGACACCACAGTTTACATTATGACCTGGACACTACATCACCAATTTTAGTTCAAGATTGATTTCAGCCTCATCAGCTCTTGTAAAGCAACAACACCTCCTACTACAACAACATCAATTACTAGATTCATACAGCATCACAAGATACGACATATATAACTCAACTACTTCCATGTTTTATCGTTGATTCCATTTTGCAGCTTCGTTAGTAACCACCAGAACCAACATCAAACTCATTTCAGTCCATTCTTCTGTTGCAATCATGTAGATTCATAACCAACCAATTAAATCACCTACAAAACTAGCTCTCAGCACCATTATTACCCTGTAATCATTCATACAGACAGTAACGATCACACCCTGTAATCATTCATATCACAATTACCCATCACTAGCATGAATAAGTAACAACAAAACCATCTTAACTCTTCCCCTGATTTCTTCATTTCATACTCAGTTTCTTACGTTCTTAAACCATCACCTATCAAACTCAGACAGCAAGGTGTCCATTTTTCACAATCTGAACCCTCTCTGAATTCATACTGCAATTCTTCACATCTCTATCTCAAATTCGATCAGACCCATCCTAAATTCATAACCACCATACCAAGTTGTTGCAATCAATAGATCCAATTCATTTCTCACCGATTGGAAGCTTCAAAATCAACATGTACAAACCCAATACTTTTTCTTCACATGAGATTTTCATTCAAACA
This sequence comes from Papaver bracteatum, assembly GCA_023529315.1. Lineage (NCBI taxonomy): Eukaryota > Viridiplantae > Streptophyta > Magnoliopsida > Ranunculales > Papaveraceae > Papaver > Papaver bracteatum. Next base: position 36,087 of record JAJJWX010004689.1, on the reverse strand, counting down.
AACTTCAAAAAGGAAACCCTATATTTAGTTCTTCAGTTTCATCTTCTCTATTTTTTAGACAACCCCAAACCCATCTCAACAACTATAACTTCATCCGAATTACCAAGAACATCTCCATCACAAGCCATCTCCTAAATCTCCAAAAAATAATCACAAAAATTCCTCACCAACACTGTGAATACAGCCCTGTATCCTTAGACCCATCTCATCTCTCATCCCTGACATTGAGATAACCATCAATTGCTCCATAAATCACTAACAACTTCTTCTTGTTATTTACTACAACTTGAAACACAACAGCAATGCCCAATAATTCATTTCACCAACATCATTTCCTTGTTCAGTTCACTAAAAACCAATACTCATCCCTGCAACTAACCTTAACTATCAATTCTAAAACAAAACTCAATTCCTTCATCATCCCGATTCCTTGTAATTCAAAAAATACCTAACATACATCTATAGTTTTATTCCGTACTCATTACATCCATCACATATCTTAGTTTATTAACAATCTTATAACTCATCAATTTTACACAACGCAATTCCAAAATACTAAAACTAAGCAACATAAAAACTTACCCAATATTTTCTTGTTTTCACACAGTCAATGGAGATCGATTTCTTCTTTATTTTGAGTTGATTCAACAGCCCACCTCAGGACTATCAACAATCCTCCAACTCAAGTCAACCAACATCAAATAAAATACATCCCCAAATCCTCTTTTCCCTTTCTCGAGATCAAATTCTCAATCATGGTCTTCAAATCAAGCAAACCCATCCTTTACTTTCTTATTATCCATCCCTACTTGAGTACCTAATAAACTTTGAAAATCCTAATTCACTGATTCATTTTTGATAATGGAGAATCAGTTGCTACCTCTTTTCTCTTGTTCATAACAAAAAATACCCATGATTCCTTGCTTGATTTCACCTCAAATTTCACTCGATTCTATAAATTATAACTGTAACTTCCTCTAATTCCTGTTTTCTCAATTAATACCAAACCCTAACCAATTTATCTCTACAATCTCCTTAACTCCAATCTTGATTCTATTATGTTGTTAATTTCTCATGATTAACATCCTTGATTCACAGATCATGCGATTAGAGGAATGAAAGAACAGAAAGAAGATAGAAGACGAAAGAAGATTAGTGAACTGGTTGTTCTCTTCGAAATGGTTTTGGTGCTTGTGGAGGCGATGGAGATGATGGCGGTGGAGTTTTGTTTGATCTATTTTTGTGGTGGTCATATTGGCAACGGTGAAGGGAGGGGAAGAGGTTGCTGAAACATAAGAGAGGCGAAGTTTTGGGATCTGAAATGGAAACCAAAATAAACTTAATCTGGTTTAATAGGTAAAACTGGAATAAAAATATTTTTTTATACTTATGGAAGGTGAGGGGTATTTACATACTGGATAAGGGTATTTGTGCTAAAACCATGGATAATAGGGGCATATATAACATTCCCATATTTATTTATTGGCTATTTTCTGTGGGGTTGAGGAGATTCCTACTAACAATTATGCTGAGAGTAGGAAACTGATATGGTGAAGTAATTTTTATTAAAATTTGTGGAGGAAAATGGTGGTGTGCAATAGTAGGGTTTAGCTTATGAAGAGACGATGTAAGGTTGTTTATTTATTTTTCTTCATTTTCTGTTTTATTATGGTGATTTTCTTAAAATAAAATATGTATAGCAAAAGTAGGCGTTTAATCGTTTTGTTATTATTATTTTTTTAATGTTGTTCATAGTAAGATATTTTGAGTTACACAAATGTTTAGTTCATTGAGATTATTTGTTCATAATGGTTACTGCAGTTTACGTGTTCATGATCTAAAAATGATAAATTTTGTGAAGGAGGGACACACTTATTCATTATAATGGTAGTTGTATTTTTGTGTTGTTGGTATCATTTACTTGACACAAATTCCAGGTTTTGGCCTATCGCAGGGTGCAATGCGGGTTAAGTAAATGATGCTTATAATTTGTATTCCGTGAATCAGATGTGTTATTCCGATGAAGACACTGACTGGACATTCCAAACATGTTAGTCAAAATCTCACTTTGTTAAATCCATTTACTTCTATGTTTGGCATATCCCTGTGATTAACATGTCTTTGTGAAAGCACCTACTGGGAAAGGATACTTTGATGTCGATTTTCTTATGGAGGTGTCTCAGCTTCCGTCTCAGATACTGGTGTTGTCCCAACATAGAGTTATGGAACTATGCATACATATTAATGACGTAATCTTTTTCAACAGTTGTAATTATATATGGAAAGAAAAATTTAATTAAGTGTTTATAAAACTCAAAATATCTAAAAAATACCTTAGAGCAAAAAAATCTTTAGAGGTTTACTTATGGTAAAAGAATCCTAAACGACTAGCTTAAATATTTAATATGTTAAAAAAATCTCTTTTTTATCCTGTATTTTCGAATTAATTTAGGGAAGAAAAATCTTTTCATTACTTTGTTATATTTTGTTTCCATGCAAAGCAATTTAATTCCACTTCATTTCTCAATTCTCATTGTTTTCTTTGCAGCCGAATCTCAGAGGTCTATATTAAGGATACTATCATGGACATTTGTAAAATGAATAATTCTCTTTGTCATCTTAGATATATTCTATAAACATGTACAAGTCATTTCGATGATGTAGTAGTGAGTATATAATTATAAACCAAAATGATACTGGTCCCATCCATCATTTTCAATTCTATGTATGGCCAAAAGGATAAATGTTAATATGAAATAGGGAAATAGGAATAGGTATGGATGTAAATCCCAAACAACATTGTTAAGTCATTGTTCTAAGAGCATTCTAGTATCTCTTGGCTTTCTTTTATAATTTTTTCTGATATTTTTGATGGGGTTCTGCCAGATTATTGAATTATAGTTTTTTGTCAAATCTATTCTTATTATTCTTTTTCTTTCTCGAACGGGATATACACATGAAATTGCTTTGTTTAACAGATCATGTTGTAACGGAACTTCGTTAACTTGACCTACGGTTGATGTAAAAAAAAGGTATCTTTAATCGTTCAATTCCAAGAGAGTTTTATGTTTTGTTTCAAGCCACATACATAATAAAATTAGTTATATGCATCACTAAAAATCCAGCAACCAAATTAATTAATTAACCAATACAATTTAGATTCTCTTTGCCAATAAAGGTACTCCAGTCATTAATTAGTGGACAATCCTTGCGGTTAAAGTAACAATCATGAGTATTCAAACATAGTCTTAGTGGGATGTTAGTTCATTGCTTGATTACAACTTCTTTGATGGGAAGCGTTTCATCTGTTTTGTACTATCTAGAATTGAAAAACTATTTTATGTTATATCGTGTGTTCTTTTAATGTCTCTAACATCATATATTAGTATTTGAGTGTGATTTTTCATTTAACTATAAGGAGTTGGGTTGGGTTGACCGCTTGATTCTTAACACAAGTATATGGTCTCTGAAGAAAGATATATCAATGCAATTTCTTGATTACATCATCTTTGACGGGAAATATTTTATATTATTTTCATTATTTAGGGTTGAAAATCTAATATCGATTTTTAGTATCACTAATATCAGACATCGATAAAACTATACAATGAGTGTGATTTTTCATTTAACTATAGAGACTTGGATCTTGGAAGATAACTGCCGCTTGATTCCTAACGCAAGGATATGATTCTTAAAAATATATATTGGTGAATTTCCTTGATTACATCATCTTCGGCGGGAAGCAATTCATATATATTCTTTGCAATATTTAGAGTTGAAAATCTATTTTATATTAACAATAAATACAATTCTAACCAGTAGGAGTCATAAATAGGAAAAGAAAAAAAATGATGAGAATTCATGCCAATATAATTTAGATTTCATTTGCCAATAAAAAAAACTCCAATTATTAATAGGCGATCACGGGTATTCAAACGGGTTCATATGGGATAATAGTGCATTTCCTTGGTTACTACTTCTTTGACTGGAAACACTTCATATGTTTTGCACTATTTAGAATTTGCAATCTATTCTTATGTTATATATCGCGTGTTCTTTTAATGTCTCTAATATGAGGTATTGATACTACCATATAATGAGTGTGGTTTTTCATTTAACTATACGAACTTGGATCCTTGAAGAGAACTTGAGTTGGTTGTTTGATTCCTAACACAATCTTATGATTCTTAAGAAAGATATATTAGTGCATTTTCTTGATTACTTCTTTGACGGGAATTACTCTACATGCTTTGCGATATTTATGGTTAGCTACTTTCTATTCCAAGCCGCTACCCAGTTGTAGCGCCCGCAACTTGGCCAACGTGGTCGTGTGTGCCATTGGCACATGCCAACACGTTACCACTAGCCACTTTCTATTCCAAGCCGCTACCCAGTTGTAGCGCCCGCAACTTAGACAAAGTGGACGTGCGTGCCATTGGCACATTCCAACACGTTACCACTAGCCACTTTCTATCCCAAGCCGCTACCCAATTATAGCGCCCGCGACTTGGCCAAAGTGGCCGTGCATGCCATTGTCACATGCCAACACGTTACCACTAGCCACTTTCTATTCCAAGCCGCTACCCAATTGTAGCGCCCGCGACTTGGACAAAGTGGTCGTGCATGCCATTGGCACATGCCAACACGCAACCACTAGATCCCCAACTTGCTAGCCAATTTCCAAGGCATTCCGCACATGCCACACATGCTCCACTAGTGACTTTGGCATTACCATTCGCACTCAAAGTGTAACTTGCGGCCAAGGCATTCCGCACATGCCATTGGCACATTCCAAATGCTCCACCAAGCGACTTTGACATTGCCTTCCGCACTCAAAGTACAACTTGCAGTCGAGACATCCCGCATATGCCATTAGCACATGCCGCAACGCTTCACTAGCAACTTTGGCATTGCCACTTGCGCCCAACTCTCGAGACATCAACACAAACTGGGGGATGCTTTCTTGGAGTTTTGGTTTGGCGGTCACAGCGTGCAACGTACACTACGCTCGCAATAAAGAAATGCGTGCAAGGAATGAATACGATCAATTAAATAAGGAAATTTATGGTGAAAACGTTTTCACCATAAAGCCAACGGTTTCCACCTCCTATGTTTTAATTTGCACATTTACTCAATTCCTTAATGAGGCCAGGGTACGTTCAATCTCACTTGTATAAATAGGTTTCACCTATTCTGCCAAAAGAACACAAGTCTTGGTCAGGCAAAATACAATACTATCAGATAGCCACTTTGCAAGCTCTCTCAAAAGCTTCCATCACTAGAAAGCTTCCGCAAGCTTCTAAACTTCTGATACAAGTCGAGATACTACCTAGCCAGAACTCTCTGGTCTCATCACCCTTCTTCGCTATCCTCCCCAAATCAACCCTTCTCCTCCACTTTGTGACCGAAGAAAATCTGGAACGGTCATCTTCTTGGTTTAGGCCAGAGTTGTACAGATTGATATCTCGAATCAAAAGTGCTCACGTGCAGCATATTTGTTTAAGGGTTTAAACCAGTCTCTCCATCATTGAATTTACCAAATTCGACAGAGGCGATTTTCTCCCATAAATAACTACCTATCCAGAACTCTCTGGTCTCATCACCCTTCTTCGTTATCCTCCCCAAATCAACCCTTCGCCTCCACTTTGTGACCGAAGCAAATCTGGAACGGCCATCTTCTAGGTTTAGGCCAGAGTTGTACAGATTAATATCTCGAATCAAAAGTGCTCACGTGAAGCACATTTGTTTAAGGGTTTAAACCAGTCTCTCCATCATTGAATTTACCAAATTCCACATAGGCGATTTTCTCCCATAAATAAATACCTAGCCAGAACTCTCTGGTCTCATCACCCTTCTTCTCTATCCTCCCCAAATCAACCCTTCTTCTCCACTTTGTGACCGAAGCAAATCTGGAACGACCATCTTCTAGGTTTAGGACAGAGTTGTACATATTGATATCTCGAATCAAAAGTGCTCACGTGCAGCACATTTGTTGAAGGGTTTAAACCAGTTTCTCCACCATCGAATTTACCAAATTCGGCAGAGGCGATTTTCTCCCATAAATAATTGGCGACCACAGCGGGAGTATCAATCTATCGGTTACAAAAACTGATCTTTAGTTCAAAATCGTCTTTACCATTCGCTCAACATGGTAGAACTAAGATCTGGGTCCGCGACAAACTCTGAAGGCGCCAACATAGAAACCGCCCCTAGCACAAATGCTCCTTCCACCAATGCCTCTATGTTACCTTCCGCTCTTGGCAGCATGGAAAGTACCCCTTCAAGTGTTACACCTCCTGTTACCAGGGCCAGGGCTACTTCCGTTCCAAATGTCTCCGCACCGTCCGCCAACTCAAACAACACTGAGGGTAGCCCTTCAGGTGTCACGCCTCCAGTCACTAGGGCTCGTGCCGCCGCTGCCACCACTAGTATTTCAGCAGGCATGACGCCTCCAATCACCACTCGAGCCACAACATCTACTCAATCGCCGGGGAGAGATAACAGAGGAGGCAAACCTTATTTCACAATCACGGATTTGATGAAAAGGCAGGAGGCTCTAGCCAGGGCTCAAACGGATATGGTTTCAACCCAAAAGGAGGTGCTCATCTTCCTTAAAGCCTTGATGGAGCAACTTCCACTAGAGCCACGACGGCCTGAATCAAGAGCAGATGCTTCCGACAACCTTGATGCTAATGTCACACCCCCAGGAGGGATACGCCAGACAGCGCCAAGGTCGAGCGCTCCCAATGATCTTGGAATTGACACCGCAACTGAGCACACCAATGCAAGCGAGAAAATCCGCAATAGGAACCTAGTGGCAGGAAATCGCCCATTGGATTTCGTAACATGTGAAGACTTGGAACGACTCCTACAAAACCGAATCAAGAACGACTCGGACATACATCAACACCAACCTCCTTATCCAATTGAAATCCAGAGAATTATCCTCCCAAGAGGATACTCATCCCCTCATTTCGCCTTATACGATGGAACCGGCAACGCAAGGGAACATGTCTCACGAATTCTAGAGGCCTTAGGTGAGCACGAATATAACCATGTTCTCCGCTTGCGGGAATTTTCGAAGTCACTCACTGGAAGAGCGTACACGTGGTACAACTGCATCGCCCCAGGTAGCATCCGCGATTGGGTTGAAATGGTTACGTCCTTTTACAAAAAGTATTTCTTTGTGTCCGAGCAAGTCACTCTCTAGGATCTGGGAAGAATTTTCCAACATAATGACGAACATCCAAACGATTTTGTCAAGAGATTCAGAATTCAAGCGCTGGACTGCCACGACCCGGGTGTGACTGAGCATCAACTAGTAAATTCGTGCATCAATGGAATGACTCCCATTAATCGGGCTTTACTGGAAAACTTACGATTCCAGACCTTTTCCGAACTCCACGAAGCTGCTAAACGATCATCCACGACAGTGCCAGCCCTGTTGGAAAGATCTAGGCCTCCCATAAATGAAGATACACGAGAAGTTCGAAGAAGCCCGCATTTTCTCAACAAGCCATACAACACCGGCCCCTCCTCCGTGAGCACGGTGGATGAAAGGGGAAAGAGGAAAACACCTCCAACAGATCAACACCCTGGGCGCACGGAACTATCATGAAGAGAATCCCCGCGAAAGGCCCCAACCAAGCTCTCTTAACGTCGCCCTGAAGCCAGAGGAGGCGACTCGGACTTCCCCTTTCTGATTGAGGAAGTAATAGAACTTCTGGAAACATGGGTCCAGGATGGTGTCATCAGGCTACCGGCTCCTCGGCACCCACCTACCGAAGAAGAGATGGCAAACCCCAGATTTTGCCACTACCACAGATTTTTCAGTCATCCAACCAGCGACTGCAACAGTTTGAAAAGAATTTTCAAAGAAAGGATAGAGGCAGGGGAGTTACGAATAAGGAGAGAATGAGTACATAGAGAACCGCTTCCCATAAGAAACTGTGAAATCTCTGGGGACTCTACACACGAAACAGTGTAGTCCATGATGCAGCACATATGCGAAATCCTCTACTTTTCCAAGGAACAACATCGAGACGCTTTCGCAGCCCTCAACCACATAGTATCTGGGAAGCGACTCCACTCTGCCATGAAAAACACACCTGAATAACAGATCTCGCCAGGCGTTCCTGCTGAGAAGCACAACTGGGGACTTCTCACCATGGCCCGCTTAAAGGATGCCGAGTTCAATAATACGCTCATCGACGCAGCCTCAGAGTTCAACATTGTTACGTTCAAGACCCTGAAAGAAGCAGGAGTAACAAAACAAGAGGCCACTCACTCCTCATCGGCTATCAAAGACCACGAGGGGAATCACCTGCATGCGCTTGGCTACGCTAATCTTGGGATCAACATAGGAAATATCGCAACGCGCGGGACTTTCCACATTGTCAAGAATCTAAATTACGACATGGTTTTGGGGCACCCGTGGGTACTCGACAACAAAACGGAATTAGGAGCATCACCCTTGCCCATGTCAACGCCGGAGATGGTATCCAACAAGCCGGATAACTTGATACCCCGTAAACAGCTTGCCAGCGATGCTTTACTACTGGGAAAGGATTCGCCAAAGCCACCTGCCGAACTCCAAACTCAAGTAAGCCTGACTAAGATGCTCTCTTTATTACCAACCATTTATCACCGCAACCCGCCCTAGGGACTCAACACGGTTGTCGAGCACAACACTATCAAAAGATGTGAATGGAATGCCGAACCTTTTAAGCGTTTCACCAGGGATCTGAAAGTCACCCTGGAAGACTGCGGGAAAAACCGCCAGGCGATTGTACCACAACCCAATCCCTTCCAGATAGGGGATACAGTAATCAGAGCCGCCTCATTTCAAGTCGTAAAGATGACTGTGAAGATACCGATTCGGAAAAGTTTTCCTGAAGAAGAGGAAGATGAACCATACCTAGTAGCCGATATCCTCTTGGGTGGCTATTGCAAACTTATCAACACGGATAAACTGGTAGGCATAGTGATCCATTCGCGCTGGTTGGAGGCTACCAACATATGAAAGGTCAAGATATTCAATTTCCTGACACATGCTCCTCAATACCTCTTTAGCAATTTTCATTTTCACAACTATTATGTATTGCATCAGGATGGATGCATCACTTACATTCATCCAGCAAAATTTTAATTGTCGCTCCTGTTGAGAAATCTAATATATCCTCTCCAGTGAAATAAAAGAACCCCATTTTTTTCCTTGAAAATTTCTCAAGATCAACCAAAAATCCAAAACCCGTTACCCAAAAAAAAAAAAAAAACAACACACAAAAGACAAAATGGTTATCTTTTCGGCGGAACTTTCAAGCTCACAAATTATTACAAGACCAAGCCATGGAGGCTCAGCACAAGGTATAATGAAAGGAAAATTGCAAGACATAAAAGGGAGACTAGGCCTCAAGAGATACAAAAGAAAGAAGATCCGCCTCGTTAAGATTTCTTCCTACACTTCTCCCAGAAATCCTCCGGACAGCAAAGGTTCCACGAAGAAGACATGTCAACAGCAACAACGACCTTCGTTTCCCATCCAGATGCTTTTCCAGCAGTGCCAACCCACGCTTCTTTCCCCTTCATCTCCGACGTGGATTCAACGTGCGCAATCATGATTCCTCCGACAGTACCAACGCCATCAACAAATTTTTCACCAAGATTCTTCTCAGCAGCTCCTACAAGAAAATCACTTGACTCGCTCATGTCAGAATCCATGGGAATCTGTGCTTTTTGCGTACCTCACCCGGAGGAACAGAAGGGATATCTTGGATGATGGATCTAATCTCGCAAAGTAATGAGCCGATCCTGCCCAACGACTCTTTGAAAGAAGATCGAGCCCCATTAATCCTATGATGCTTCTTGGAGAAACCAACAATGCCATCGCCATTATCACCATGGGATGCCATCACGAAAGTATGAAAATGGTGTAGTCGCCTCACTATACGACCAGTAGAGAGGGAGAAGACAAAGAAATCTTTCCAGCAATGTTTATGTGAGAAGGAAGGGCGCGCTTCATGGCTGTAACGGCCCTAGGAAATCGCACATCAATAAAGGATCCCCAATCAGAGCCGTGCACAAAGAAGGCAATTCAACTCATGCATCAAGCGATTATTCTTTCCTCGGTTGAACCGGCCCCACCGACTAGCATGCTCAATTTTCCAACTCGCGCTAACTTTCCAAAATTCACGCCGGTCCCACCAATCGCGCCGACCTGTCAATGCTGCCCAAGTTGCACCAGCTCTCACGTCTACCTCCCATCGTCCCCGCCAGCCAGCACGCTCAGTTTCTCAACTCGCGCCAGCAGCTCAATGCCTCCCAGCTGTCCATTTCCGCCAAATTGTGCCAATCTCTTGTTCCATGCAAAACTTCCAAGGATGAGGATTCCGAATCCAGTCCGCATCTCAGAAAAAAAGGTCAGATAAATCTCTTATTTCTCTTTTAGATCTTGTCTTGGCACCATCTCATGCTTACCTCGCAACAAAGATCATGTTACGATCTAAGCATGGTACTTAATGTTGATGGTGGATTTTAGATAAGGGGTAAAATCATAAAACCCCATGACCTAGTGTTACCAGCAACACATTAACTACGAGCATTTAATTCAGATGTTAATAATTAATGGGAGGTATTTTTTAAAAATACCAGATTAGGATTTTCGACATAGAACCCTAATTCCTAAACCAAGCTACATATTGCGCACCATGGAAACCATGCAAAACTAAGCCGCTATACCATTTGGCACGTGCCAAAAATAGCGCCCTAGGCTTGCAAACCATGCAACTAGGTCAACTTGGCCAAAGTGGCCGTGCGTGCCATTGGCACATGCCAACACGTTACCACTGTCCACTTTCTACTCCAAGCCGCTACCCAGTTGTAGCGCACGCAACTTGGCCAAAGTGGTAGTGCGTTCCATTGGCACATGCCAACACGTTACCACTAGCCACTTTCTATTCCAAGCCGCTACCCAGTTGTAGCGCCCGTAACTTGGCCAAAGTGGTTGTGCGTGCCATTGGTACATGCCAACACGTTACCACTAGCCACTTTCTATTCCAAGTCGCTACCCAGTTGTAGCGCTCTCAACTTGGCAAAAGTGGCCATGCGTGCCATTAGCACATGCCAACACATTACCACTAGCCACTTTATATTCCAAGCCGCTACCCAGTTGTAGCTCCCGCAACTTGGCCAAAGTGGTCGTGCGTGCCATTGGCACATGCCAACACGTTACCACTAGCCACTTTCTATTCCAAGCCGCTACCCAGTTGTAGCGCCCGCAACTTGGACAAAGTGGCCGTGCATGCCATTGGAACATGCCAACACGTTACCACTAGCCACTTTCTATTCCAAGCATCTACCTAGTTGTAGCGCCCGCCACTTGGCCAAAGTGGCCGTGCGTGCCATTGGCACATGCCAACATGTTACCACTAGCCACTTTATATTCCAAGCCGCTACCCAGTTGTGGCGCCCGCAACTTGGCCAAAGTGGTCATGTGTTCCATTGGCACATACCAACACGTTACCACTAGCCACTTTCTATTCCAAGCCGCTACCCAGTTGTAGCGCCAGCAACTTGGCCAAAGTGGTCGTGCGTGCCATTGGCACATGCCAACACGTTACTACTAGCCACTTTCTATTCCAAGCCGCTACCCAATTGTAGCGCCCGCGACTTAGCCAAAGTGGTCGTGCGTGCCATTGGCACATGCCAACACGCAACCACTAGCCACTTTTATCCCCAAATTGCTAGCCAATTTCCAAGGCATTCCGCACATGCCATTGGCACATGCCACACATGCTCCACTAGCGACTTTGGCATTACCATTCGCACTCAAAGTGCAACTTGTGGCCAAGGAATTCCGCACATGACATTGGCACATACCAAATGCTCCACCAAGAGACTTTGGCATTTCCATCCGCACTCAAAGTACAACTTGCGGTCGAGACATACCGCACATGCCATTGGCACATGTCGCAATGCTGCACTAGCAACTTTGGCATTTCCACTTGCGCCCAATTCTCGAGACATCAACACAAACTGGGGGATGCTTTCTTGGGGTTTTGTTTTGGCGGTCACAGCGTGCAACGTACACTACGCTCGCAATAAACAAGGCGTGCAAGGAATGAATACAGTCAATTAAATAAGGAAATTTATGGTGAAAACGTTGTCACCATAAAGCCAACGGTTTCCACCTCCTCTATTTTAATAAGAACATTTACTCAATTCCTTAATGAGGCCAGGGTACGTTCAATCTCACTTGTATAAATAGGTTTCACCTATTCTTCCAAAAGAACACAAGTCTTGGTTAGGCAAAATTCAATATTATCAGATAGCCACTTTGCAAGCTCTCTTAAAAGCTTCCATCACTAGCAAGCTTCCACAAGCTTCTACACTTCTGATACAAGTCGAGATACTACCTAGCCAGAATTCTCTGGTCTCATTACCCTTCTTCGATGTCCTCCCCAAATCAACCCTTCTCCCCCACTTTGTGACCCAAGAAAATCTGGAACGGGCATCTTCTTGGTTTAGGCCAGAGTTGTACAGATTGATATCTCGAATCAAAAGTGCTCACGTGCAGCACATTGAATTTTCTCCCATAAAAAAATACCTAGCCAGAACTCTCTGGTCTCATCACCCTTCTTCGCTATCCTCCCCAAATCAACCCTTCTCCTCCACTTTGTGACCGAAGAAAATCTGGAACGACCATCTTCTTGGTTTAGGCCAGAGTTGTACAAATTGATATCTCGAATCAAAAGTGTTCATGTGCAGCACATTTTTTTAAGGGTTTAAACCAGTCTCTCCACTATCGAATTTACCAAATTCGGCAGAGGCGATTTTCTCCCATTAACAGATTCATAGTTTGTTTGTAAACCCTAAACCTAATTTCTTTTCTCCCTGTGCTCATTTTTTTTTTGGTGATTAGGTCTATATTTATCTTAATCAATGAACCATAAATCTTTTCTGTATTTTTGTTCTAATGTTTTATTATTTATCTTAATCAATGAACCCTAAATTTTTTTTGTATTTTTGTTACAATGGATTTAATGTTGGTTCTTGGAATGGAATGAGAAGATCTGATGCCATGAATGAGTTTTCACCTGGAATTGAATTCCAATGAGTCGAGTACGAGTTTGAGATGAGACTCCTGCTAAAGGAAAATCCATAAAATCCTATTCCGTATGTTGGTAAACCCGGATCCATACTAATTCCTACGATTTTTCAGTTGTTTTTCATTTTTTTGTTTTATATTGCAGGTGATAAAGATTCATGAAAATTAGATTCAAGCACACAGGTCTTTAAACAGTTTATCTCTACGAAAATTAATGAGTTTGATTGCATCAAATAATATACTGGGTATAAATAGGCTCTCAATTACATTATTGTTACAAGTTAAGGCCCATATATGTAAAGGTTATATGATGCAGGAATACCACTATAGAAAGCCATAAGTACATTGAAATGTCATCTTTTGGTCGCTAATTAGAACTGTTAGGAACTTTCCATGCAAACAAAATGGAAGGTATAGTATTGTTTCTGACTTTGTTAAGACCATCTTTGAGCAGTGGGGAACAATGTATATACCATGCTCCATTTAATCTTCTCCAAAATTAAAGGTTCATATCTCAGGTTGTCTGCCCTTCTATAATCGAGGATGGAGTGAGAGAAATATCCTGAGTTAACTATAAAGGAGATGTGCTCCTTTTCAGGTATTTGTCTGGCTATTTAACTTTCTTCATGTTGCCGATGATTATGTTTATTAAGTAAAACGATGCACGATTAATTGATTTCACAAAGGAACCTTTGCTTGGCTGGGTACCGATATTTATACTTTTGGGTGATTCCACCAAAAGAAAGTATTCCTTTAACTAAATCTAACAAACCGAAATAGTAAAACAATGTTTTCTTCGATAAGTAGTTCACTAAAAACAACATGCCACTGCTAGATGGGGAAACATCAGTTGCCGAATGTTTGTTGGCCTTGGTTGAAGCTAATATCCTACTGCCTTATTCGTTTTTTTTTTTTGTGCTTTCTTTTATTATCCGGTTTGACACTTGTTGTTTGTTGCAATTGAAATGAGCTGATGCTCTTCTAATTTTCAAATTTACTTGATATGGTTGTGTTATATTCAGTGTAAATAAAATTGTCGTGTTATCAGTGGACTGATAATAGAGATGATGCTTTAAGCCTTCTCTATCTAGCCTGTAAAAAGGATAACAATTAACAACACTATATCTGTCAGTCGAAGCAAGTAAATAATCCACCTTATTCGAAGCATTAGGAGATGGACTACAAAATGTGTGGTCTTAAATGAATACGAAATTTTAGTCAGCTAGCTATCCACTCTATAATGCGAACCACAATTAATATATTGAAGGGTAGGGAAACTCTCGGAAGTAAATCCACTTTCTTAGATGCGTCCATAGTTAACCTTTTATTTATGTCTCTTTGATTCTCTGAATCTATCAACCCTAAACCTTTTTTTTTTCTCCCCGGTGGATTGCTGATCAAAGGAGTTCTAATTAAAGTTTTAGCAATTTTCAAAGAGGTCAATTTCTCGAGTTTCAAGTAGTTTCCATACTTCCATACTTATGAAGCTCTTAAATTATGTGTGTTGATTGCATTTCTCATGGTTTTCATTTGCAAATGGAAATTCCCAAATCTAATTCTGCTATACAAATTCAGTATTTTAACCCAAGACATCGGGGGTGGGAGAGGAAGGAAGAGACAATGAAAATCACGATAAGTGTAATTAAAGTATTTTAAATTTAAATTATACAATGTTATGTTTAGTGGCTTATTTACATAGTGTCTTTAACCAATAAATGATGGGCATTTCAACGGGGGGACAAGAAGGCGGGCAGAACGGAACATAGTAAGCATTTCCAAGAATGCTAATTTTTCCAGGTGCTGCCACGATGCATGAAAAGAATAGTTTGTTAACTATTACTCACATGTAGGCCATGCCACAAAAATGACCAGTAAACAATTATTCCAGGTGCTGCCATGGCGAAACAAAAATGAATTTTGGATGTGTATTAATTTTCTGACCTTAACAGAATTATTGCTTGCAGCTTGGCAACACTGTGCATACATTGCAAAAAGGACAATATTCACAGAAGAATACTATTATATTAGATATCCTGCTTGAAGCCAGGAGTTCACAACGACGGCAAGTTCTCTTTTAGTCTAGCGTGTCACACAGATTGCATGAAGAAGCTAACGTAAATGAGCCCCTATTAATTTCAACCAAGATTGGTTATTTCTGAAACTGATACAGCTAACTTGGGTATACAAATTTTAGTTGATTTTACTATACAAATTCTGTTTTACCCAAAAATTTCAATCGGCGGGTAGTTGCAGACATATATGGTCAAGCTAATGTTTACTGATTTATTGGTAGGTAAAAGCAAAATAAAATTGGAGCTACTGAATCACGCGCGTTATTTTGTTGTTCAATGGCCTACAACAAGATTCACGTTTTTGGGCTAAAAAGGAAAAACCTAACTTTATTTATTCAAACCCTTTTTATATGGTAGTAACTTAGCTTAACTGTAAATTATTTTACTAGTGGTTCTTTGGTTTTTCGACTAATCATCTTTTGTTCTTTGTAGTTCGTGAGGACTTCTATATGAAGTAAGCTTGAAGTAACGCTTGAATTGTATAAAAAGACAAAAGGTGAATTTTCTTTTATGGGAGTTTTATTTCTGATTACTGGGGATTTACTGGGTAAACGGAAGGAGATGCGAGTTGTTTTCCAGCTGCAGCGGCATCTGGTGGTGGTGGTTATAATTTTGGTGTTGCCCCAAACATAGCACTCGGTCCTGAATTGGATGTATCACTGCCTATCAGAACGTGCACACTAAATGTTGGCATCAGGTTGGACTTATGTTTTCATTCTTCAAGAAAAAAGCATAAAAGATTAAGGTAAAGCTGCAAACGAGATTACTTAATAAATATTTGGTATTGCAAGTTAGGGTATATATGCATATGAAGCAGGGTGTTAGGTACACATACACTCTTCTTTTGGAATCCCCTTGAGAGTTATTCCACTATTTTATTTTAAATATTTGTTGTCTTAGCTCAAATGGCAGAGCACATGGTTTTCACCCATGTAGTTGTGGGTTCAACTCCCATAGATGGCGTGGTTATATGTAGTTACTAGGTGTAATATTACGCACAATGCTAAGATGGTAATTTTAAGTCAGGGATCAGTTTTGTTGTGCTGCTCATGAGTTCCGTGAAAAGGTATTACTGTTTCTACAATGGTCATGGAAAGTGTATACAATGTTTCTGAAACTTTTGTTTTGTTTTGTTCGGTGACATAAGATGTCAGGTTGGTGCAGAGAATAGTATTTAACTCTCCTTCTTAACATTCCATATCTCATTTTCTTATTTGTTTAACTATTTTTTTCAATAGATTTCTCCTTTCTAAATCTGGCTTAATCTTATTTTGACTACTGATTTTCGCTTTAAAATTCTGAGTGTAGCCTAGATAAAGTATGCGTATTCTAATAGAAATTCGAGGTTTACTGCATCAAAATCATGGGACACTAAAATCAAATTAAAATCCTAAGAGACGGTGAGAGGCGAAGCCGAGCCACACCAAATCAAAAATCCGAAGCATGCATCGGGATGTGGCAAAAATGAAGCTGAGCCACACAAATCAAAAACCCTAAGCATGCATCGGGATGTGGCGAAACGAAGCCGAGCCACACCAAAACTCCTAAGCGACGAGGCGAGGCGAAGCCGAGCCACACCAAATCAAAAATGCATCGGAATGAAAACCTGCGAGACCAAATAAAAAATGCATGACGGGACGAAGCGAAGACATATCACATAAAAAAATGAAAAATATGATGGTGGATGGTTTTCGGGCCCGCCCGGTGCATAGCATGGGCACAAAATCTAGTTATGTATTTATAGCTTAATTTTTTTTAGTTTATTTGTAAAATTGTTTATTATTTTATTATATTGCATGAAATTAGTTTTCAAAACCATGTTAGATTCTCAAATCATAATAAAATTATATATTTGATTATTATAAAGTTTTAACTGTTAATTATCAACCTATTGGATAGTAATTCTATAAGCTTATTAGGACGGGTGCGGAGCGAACCCCGCCTCAATGAACATGAACTGACGATGTAATAAATTTCAGCAGTCCCGGTGCGTAGCACGAGTTTCAAGCTAGTTGTTATAAAAAAATGTGAACTTTGCCTATGAGATTTTAGAGTCATTAAACGGACAGGATTGACCCGGAAAGCCGATCCTGCGGTCGGTATCATTTGGATGAAGTTTAAAGCATGGACGGCCAGAAAATTTCAGTAATTTACGGAGTGGGTTGTGGGTCAAATTTTTTTGGCTATCTTTTTCTTTTCTTCAACCCTAATATTGGTTGTTTCCCAGTCTTAAATTCAATCTATTCTATCTTACCTTACTCTCAGTTCACTTCTCCACGAACACTAAACCCAGCAGTAGTTCTTTTGTTTTATTTTTTTTCGATTGTTTCCTCTTATTCAACACAGGGGTTGATGTTGAATCCAAAACAGGGGTTCATGGTTCTTTGCTTGAAAAAAGTTGTTATAACCATCAATACTATTGGAGGAGCAGCTATCAGAGCTTTCTTTTGTAACCCTTTCATTCGCTAATATCAAATCAAGTTGGATTGCATGAAGCCATCAACTATTTTGATCTCTAAATTAGTTTGGTGATATAATTTGAGAAATTGATAATTGGGTTTTGAAATTTCCTAGGTGAAAATCCTTAAATTTTGTTGGTGGAGAAGATGTGATGTTTACTGTCACAAATGGGTACTACTTCTAAATCTTTCATTCCAAAATATTGAGATTCCTATGGATTAACATTAGAAAATTAGGTTTGTCTAGGATTCACATATAAAGGTATGCAATTGTTATCGATTTTTTTTCCAGGGGTTTATGCCTTAAGGTAGTCTCACGGATCCCTTGAGGGTTTTTATTTCCGCTAATTTTTTATTGAATTATATGTAACTTAGTCTTTTGATTTGATTGGTTTTAAATAATAGATTATATTTTTTGTTGCAGGAAATTTGGGTGGCAAGGTTGAATCAGGAGGAAAAGAAGGAGGAGGTAAACATGTCAAAACCCTAAAATTTTGTATTTGTAAGGTTTATTAAGTTTGAATTCGATCTAAATAGGTGTAATAGGGTATACGATAATAATGATAATGAAGATTGAAATGTTAACTTTATGTCGAATCTTTGTTTTAGGGAATGCATGTATGTCAATGCCGGATAAATATACTGAGTTTCTTCTTTTCATTATGCATGCAAAGTTGGCTAATTATGTGCATCACCAGGACAACAACAACATGCACCATTCCGGTTTTAGGCCAACTACCTGAGATCACGATGTGTTTTGTAAAATTGATGGTGGATAGGAGCCTTGCTTTGGATAATTATTGTATCAAATAAACTCCATCAGTTTTAAATGTGAAGGTGTAATACATTTGTTCGATAAATTCTTACCTGTCAAGAGGCTTGCAGATTACCAAGATGTAGGTGGTGATGAGTGACTTAGTTGGATGTAATGACACCAGTAACATGGATATGAGCTTGATGAGGATGTATCAGATAAGATATGGCTAGATTACCGTTTTGTGTAAATGTTACCATCTTGGGTTTCAATAGTCAATTATTTTGGCTGCCAAGGGTCATGACAAGTAACCATTGATTAACTGAATACCTTTTTTTTCTTCCAAATTCTTGGGTTTTAAATCCTCCACCCAAGACATTAACGATTAATGTTACTCCTACTCCACCACCACCATCTACACCTGCATTTATAGATCTTATTGCAACTCTAACATAACTCTTCTTATATTTGAGTCATGATGAGTTAGTTTAATTTTGTGTTTCATGTATGGCAAGGACAAGGTAAATCTAATCAGAAGATCGTGATCTCAGGTAGTTGAGGTTGTGAACTGAAAACAAACGAAATGAGTTCTGCAGGTGATTTTTCAGTGTGCTTTGTTGTTATTGTTCGTTCGTTGATAACTCAAATAAGACCAGATGGAAGGTTATGCCTGATAGGATTCTTTCACACGGTGGATAAGGATAAAAAAAGACTAATTACACAGGAAGAATTAAAAGAAAGGTAAAAACTATGAATGATATAGCATATAATTTTCACCACTTCATTCCTAGATAGGGCTATCATAATTATATGGAACATAAATTGTGAGTTGTATACTAAATTCGGTTAGAGGCACCACCACCACTACCCGGACCCATCACTGTACATTTCCTTTTCTTTTGCAATCTACATGATATTTCTATTACTACTATCTCTACATGATATTGTTTGGAATTCTTGTGTTCTTGTGCTGAAATGATTATTTTTTACACTCTGCTTATTTGGTGCATGGAAACATATCCACAGAAACAACTGATTAATAAATCACCTTGCAAGGATTTTAGAACTTATTCTGGTGTTGTATTTCACCTCATATTATTAATGTCATTTTTTTCCTAGGAAAACAAGTAACGGAACATATACATAGAGAGCATATAAATAAGATGCTTCAAAAAAAATAAAAAATTTGGGAGATATTATTATAAGGGAAATGGTGATAGATGCTCACTTCTACATGTGAGTTCAAGTATCATTCAAGTGTACTGCTTAGATTTATTTGTAGTATATGATGTATGTTTGGTACTTAATACCAGGTATTGTTCATGCTTATACACCATGCTGCATCAACCCACTTTACACCTCTATATCAAGTGGTACTCGAAATTTTGCATTGTTCTGTATATACAGAGGGGTGTTCATCATCAAAGGAATGCGTGAAGGGACGTTGGTAAGTACCTTCTATTTTTGTTTTTTCACTTTACACACCCTAACTAATATTTCGTATTGGGACTAATAATCTATATGAATAAATATAGTTAGTGTTAGAATTACCTCTAAACATGTTCTAAACATGTAGATTATTCTAGAAACAAAGAATATAAGGTAAGCCTCCATAGGCATAGTTGTTAGCCTCCAAAGGCATAGTTGTTAGCCTCCATAAGCATAGTTGTTAGCCTCCAAAGGCATAGTTGTTAGCCTCCATAGGCATAGTTCTCTTCTTCTATTTGTAAGCCTATAAATAGGCATTTGTAGTATCATTTGTAATCATCCAAAAAAAATATCAAAAACATTGTATTCTTGTTATCTAAACACTCAATCAATGAATCTCTCTATTTTGGTTCAATCTTTATATGGTATCAGAACAAGGTTAAGGATCCTTGTATCTAGTATTGAACCATGGGAGATTCAGATCTGAAAAATTCTAAAACCACAAAACCTTCCGACACAATTATTTTTCAATCCGATGGGTCATCGTTCAAGGCAGGAATTACTTTGGATGAATCAAATTATGATATGTGGTCTCAAATCATTGAGATGCATATTGCTAAGAAGGAGAAGATCTCCTTTATTCGCGGTACGTCTCCAGTTCCATCTAAAAATGATGACAAGTATGATAAATGGTACGCAGAAAATCAAAAGGTCAAGAGATGGCTATTAATGTCTATGTCACCAGAAATAATGAAACGATATATTCATTTACCTACTGCTCGTGAGATCTGGGATGCTGTTTCTAAGGCTTTCTATGATGGAGCAGATGAACTACAAATTTATATCTTAAATCAAAGGGCTTTCTCTGCCAGGAAAAATGGTAGAACACTCCCGGTCTATTATGGGGAATTAGTAGAAATCTTCAGTGAGCTAGATCACCGTGATAAGGTGATTATGGAAAATGAAAAAGATGTTGAACTATATCGAAAATCAGTTCAACGTATGAGGGTGCATATTTTTCTTGATGGTTTAGACAGTGAATTTGAACAAATACGTGGGGAAATTCTAAGGAAGGATCCCATACTTGAATTAGAACCTTGTTATGCTTTGGTACGACGTGAATCTGTCCGAAGCATACTACAATGAACAAAGGAACTGAAGTTGATACTTCGCAATGGCAACCCGTCGTCAATACAACATTAAAGATAAGTCCGCCACCTGCACTCATTGTAATAAACGTGGTCATACCAAAGACAACTGCTTTGAGATTGTCGGGTATCCAGTTGGTGGGATAAGCGCGATCCCAAGAAAAAGAACTCCGTTGCGAAGAAAGACATGTGGTTAGCAATCTAACATCCGCTATGGAAACAACCAATGGTAAGGTTTTTAATGTTTCGCAAGTTGTTCCTAATAACTCATGGATAATTGATTCGGGTTGCACAGACCATATGAATTTTGATTCCAGACAGGTTTCTCCTCTTAAAACATCCATACACAACTCCGTTTGCACAGCAGATGGATCTTTGGCTCCAGTAATTGGAGAACAATCATTAAATCTTACTGATACATTGAGTCTAGATTCGGTTTTAGTCGTTCCCTCTCTAAGTTATAATCTATTATCAGTTTCCCAAATTACTAAAGTCTTACATTGTGTTTTTATTTTTTGGCCTAATTCTTGTGTGTTTAAGGACATCCGAACACGGCGAACGATTGGATATGGGGTTAGAAGAGGAAAGCTCTACTATCTAGATTTGGCGTCAAAAATTTCAGAAAGATTATCTAATGCTTTAGCTGTGAATGGTACTCAGGGGGAGAAGGAGAAATCGAAAATTTGGTTATGGCATAGACGGTTAGGGCATGCTTCTTTTGGCTACTTAAAAAGGCTATTTCCTAGTCTATTTTCAAAGGTTGATGTTTCTAGTTTTCAATGTGAAGAATGTGAACTAGCTAAAAGCCATCGTACTTTGTTTCCATCAATTTTAAATAAAAGTCCTATTCCATTCATGATTATTCATTCTGATGTTTGGGGGCCGTCTAAAGTTAACACTCTTGGAAGCGCACGATGGTTCGTCACCTTTATTGATGATTGCACTAGGATGACATGGGTTTGCTTGATGAAATCAAAAGATGAAGTGAATAATTTATTTCGAGAGGTTTCACAAATTATTCAACACACAAGTACAATAAAAAGATTCAAGTTCTTGAAGTGACAACGGAGGCGAATATTTAAGTACTGATTTTCAACATTATTTAAGAGAATATGGTATTGTTCATCGACAACTTGTCCTAGTACTCCTCAACAGAATGGGGTAGCCGAAAGAAAAACCGTCACTTGCTTGAAGTTGTGCGTGCTTCATTAATATCACTCATATGCCGTTAACTTATTGGGGTGAAGCTCTTACCTCTGCAGCATATGTGATCAACCGCACACCTTCCAAAGACTATCATTTTTCAGACACCATTTCAAGCTCTCACTGAGGCAACAGTTTCACCAACAGTTCCAAACTTGCCACCACGCATATTTGGTTGTGTAGCATTTGTGCACTTACACAAGAACCAACGGAGCAAGTTATGTCCCCGAGCTTTAAAATGTGTCTTCGTGGGATATTCTGCAAGTCAGAAAGGGTATAGGTGCTACCATCCTCCAACTAAACGAATGTACATCACATTGGATGTTAAGTTTCACGAACACGTGATGTATTACTCGAAGTCTGAACTTCGGGGGGAGTATGAAAAAGAAATTCAGACTCTTGACTATGAAGAAGACATAATCGAAGAAGATGTTGTTCTTCATATTCCAAAAGAACAGAAAGTTAGTGGGGAAGAAATTAACACGAGATGGTGAAATTGAAGCTATAAATGAAGTTGAAGAAGATAATGCAGATGGATCGAGGAAGATAATGCGATGAAGTTGAAGAAGATAATGATACATCACCAACCCCAATCCAACCGTTCGTTGAAGATGTTCTTGAACCTGCAAAGAAACAATTGCGAACGTCGGAATAGAGGTATCCCTAAAACTATGTATGAACCTGATATTTCATCAAAAGATAAATATCCCATGAGTAATTATGTCTCTAATCACCGTCTAACAGAATCAAATAAGTCATTTTTGAATCAATTATCTACTGTAGTTATTCCTAACAAATGCGGGAAGCATTATCGATCCGAAATGGAGGAAGCTATGATCGATGAGATGAAATCCTTACAAGAAAATAATACTTGGGACATGGTTGAATTTCCAGAAGGAAAGAAAGTCGTGGGATGTCGCTGGGTTTTTACAGTCAAATACAAGGCAAATGGTGAAATTGAACGCTTTAAGGCAAGATTGGTTGCTAAAGGGTATAGCCATACTTATGGTGTAGATTATAATGAGACATTCACACCTGTAGCTAAAATGAATACAGTGCAAGTCTTGTTGTCTCTTGCTGCAAATTTGGGTTGGCCATTGCAACAGTTTGATGTCAAGAACGCCTTTTTACATGGAGATTTGTCCGAAGAAGTGTATATCACTTCCACCAGGAATGATGGAGTCGAGTTGCATAACGGAAAAGTTTGTAGGTTAAACAAGTCATTGTATGGTCTAAAACAATCTCCGAGAGCGTGGTTTGGAAGATTTACCAAGTCTATGAGAGCATTTGGTTATCGCCAGGCAAATTCAGATCATACTTTATTCTTAAAAAGAAATCGAGGTAAGAGTACAACTTTAATCATATATGTAGATTACATGATAGTTACAGGAGATGATCCAGAAGAAAGAAAGGCTCTCCAAAATTATCTATCAATTGAATTTCAGATGAAGGATCTTGCTTCTTTAAAATACTTCCTTGGAATTGAAGTATCTCGATCAACGAAGGAATATTCTTGTCACAAAGAAAATATGCCCTTGATTTGTTGGAGGAAACAGGTATGACAAAGATGTCAACTCGTATATACACCAGTAGAGCCAGGTTTGAAATTATGTTCGGATGGAAACCAAATACCTGTTGATAAAGGAAGATACCAAAGGCTCGTGGGTAGACTAATGTACTTGGCACATACAAGACCCGATCTTGCATATGCATTGAGTATTGTTAGTCAATTCATGCATAATCCTGGAGAACCACATATGAATGCGGTAATGCGAATCCTAAGATACCGAAGTCTTCTCCAGGAAAAGGGATCTTGTTTAAGAAAGGTCAAGACTTCAAAAGTATGGAGGCATATCTTGATTCGACTATGGTGGGTCATGTGATGATATGAGGTCTACTTCAGGATATTTTACCTTCGTTGGGGGTAATCTTGTTACATGGAGAAGCAAAAAACAAGGAGTTGTTTCACGATCAAGTGCAGAGGCTGAATGGCGAGGTATGGCGCTGGGTATCTGCGAAGTTATGTGGTTAAAACGTCTGCTAACTGAATTGGGGTATCCTCCTAGGAAACCAATTCGTTTGTACTGCGATAACAAAGCGGCGTGTGATATTGCACACAATCCAGTTCATCATGATCGCACAAAACATGTGGATATAGATAGGTTCTTCATTAAAGAGAAGTTGGATAATGGGATCGTGGAGTTACCTAGAATTAGATCGGAAGAACATGTAGCTGATATTCTAACTAAAGCAGTTCCAAGTAAAATATTTCTGAAGTTTGTTGGCAAGCTAGGCATGAGCGACATATATGCACCAAACTTGAGGGGGAGTGTTAGAATTACCTCTAAACATGTTCTAAACATGTAGATTATTCTAGAAACAAATAATATAAGGTAAGCCTCCATAGGCATAGTTGTTAGCCTCCAAAGGCATAGTTGTTAGCCTCCATAAGCATAGTTGTTAGCCTCCAAAGGCATAGTTGTTAGCCTCCATAGGCATAGTTCTCTTCTTCTCTTTGTAAGCCTATAAATAGGCATTTGTAGTATCATTTGTAATCATCCAAAAAAAATATCAAAAACATTGTATTTTTGTTATCTAAACACTCAATCAATGAATCTTTCTATTTTGGTTCAATCTTGATAGTTAGGTGGAAAAGCAATGAATCTCGCTAAAATGGCGGCAATCATTCTATCAGCATCACCAGGCTTAACCATCTCAACAGAGGCATGCGAAGATTACCATTCATGTTCAGTGACTACTGGAAAGAAAAAAAAACTAACATTAGCTGGCGATACTTGCAAAAGGTGAGACAGGAGATATGAGATCTTTTTAAAGAGAGAAGCTCACATGCATATGGTTTTTTACTAACATAGTTCCATATAGGTTAGAATGTGAAAAAACTTATTTTATCTGTCTGCGATTTATTGTTATAAATGACCGTGCTTAGGTTTTTTTTTATAGATGTGGTTTGCTTCCAAATTTATAAGGTTTTAACATTATTTTGTTTTGAATTTATATCCCCAGCTTCTGTTGTTAGTTTTGTTGGCGATTAATATTTTCCATTTATATCAAGGTTAGATGTATCCTTAGATTCCTGTTACATTTGGTATATCTGCGATTATATACTTTGCATCTGACTCGGGTTTTATCCTTTTAAAATTACAGGATCACTCTCCAGATTTGTGTCCCATAAAAAAACTTAATCCAACTTGTGGAACCTGCATTGGTAATTACCATAAACCCTCTTCTCATTGGAAAGTTAACATCAACTTGAACACAAACTTTGACATAAGAGTTCTAAGTTACACTTTTGAAACTGATGATGAGGAGGAGGGTGGTAGCAACAATTTTGGTACTTTATCTGGGTTCCCTCAAAATTATGAAGAGGATTGGAGGTACGATGAGTATGTTCAAGATATTAATGGGTATGATGTTAGGACTGATCATTTTTCTGAGGACGAGATGTCCGAAGAATCTGGTGATGATGATGTTGATGCTAAGAAGACATCTGCACCTTCAACAATACTTATATCAGATATTGCATGTCTGACCGAGAGGCTATCCACGACCAGGGTTGAACAATCATCCCACACCTCTCATATGACTCGCATAGAAATGCCTCTTCATGACACGAAAGGTGTGTTCCTACTCACTTTTGATGGGCATTACACGAAGAACAGAAGCCAAGGAGGCAACGGAGGTTATAGGGCAATGTTGCAGAGCAGCGATGGTACTCCCGTTGTTGCAGTTGCTGGAGGCTCCAAACTTTGGATTTCAGAATACTTTCATACCTTGGAGGGACTCAAAAGAGGTTTGGATCTTGCCATCTCTCGTGACATTGAGGCAATGTACTGTGTCTGCAATTCACAAAGGGTTTGTGAGACACTTCGTGGCTGCTTTATTGACAATGATGAGAGTGAGTGTCTTTATCACCCCGATGATCAATTTTATTTAGTCTGCCGACCTTGTCTGTAAAGTAAATTGAAGAAAGAAGAACCATTTGATCTTGTATATGAGGTGGTGAGAGAAATAGTGCAAAAGGGTCAACGTTACTATCGATGTGATGAAGGTTTGGTAGAAGCCCATGTGAAAGAATGGAACAAACCAGCTGACTTCCTTTCCAAGTTTGAACGCCGCTCTGGAGTGGAAAGGGATCTTGCACCAGAAGAGTTTACTGATGACTTGCGGGCTCTTGTTAATCATCATGGAGGACGTAACCCTTTTATTTACAATTAGTAGTTTAGTAATTACTAATTTATGTATGTTTGAACTGCTTATCGTTTGGAGATCGTGTTTTTATTTTCAATTAGTTACAACCGGAAGTAATGCTGAATACCTTCTTTATCCAAAGAAAAAAACCTAACATTTGCCCTTATCCAATGTAAGAGCCTATCGTTGCACTATCGGAACATATATATATTCTCACACCATCTTTACACTTGAAGTTGGAAAAGTTGGGGGAAAATGCAACTCAAATGAGTCATGAGTGGCACCACAAACGGTGTATATATTTGACATATGTCCAAAAATTTAACAAATGCCCTTACTTCCGATAGGACTTCAAAAATATCCATATGAACATTCATAGATACCCTCAGTGGTATAATTGAAATTTCCAAAAAAAATATAATTTTCAAAATCTTTTATTTAACTTTTACCTTCTTACTTTCCATTCTTCTTCATTTCTAACAAAGCATCAGTCGAACTATCCATCTTCATCACTCCCACTGCCACCACCATGACCAGTTCTATCGTTGCTACCACAACCAGCACCACCACCACCATTTTAGAGTCAGAGAAAGATATTTGAGAGAGAAAGATTCGAGAGAGAGAGAGAGAGAGAGAGAGATCTTCGATTGAAAATCAAACCACCATCTCTACAACTACCGCCACCTTAGCCGTCGATAACTGGTTTAGAATTCAATCAACAAGAATCAGCAACGGATGAAACCTTCTTCTTCTTCTTTTATAATTGATTTTGAAAATCAGATAAAAAAAATCGAGATCTAAATTTTAGGATTTGATTTCTGATAATTTTTGAGTTAAACTTCTTTGAGTTTTTATTTTTTATTTTTTTTATTCACTTTGTAGATACAAAATATCGTATTACAATGCGGAATGACTTGAGAACAAACATCCCTAAGAAGATTTCATCGCGAAGAACATAAGTATAACATGAGCGATAATCTAAGGTTGAAGAATGAGACATATGTAAAGTATTCAAGAGTAAATGATGGTTCAAGATCGGGTAGAAGTTAGTCACCATTGAAGTAAGCAATGACGTCATATAAAAAGATGATAACAATAAGTATGAGCACGAGGCATAGACACGATGTAGAAGATTTGGTACACGAAGAAAGGGGTCACACGAAGAGTGTGAATAGTTCGCGAGAAGGATTTTGACTTAGCATACATATTCATGCGAGATAAGGATTATGAGGAAAGTGTGGTGATCTTGTGAAAAAGATTTGTTCCTATTGTATATCGCTCGATTAAAAAGATAAGGTTCGCACAGAAAGTATGAGGGAATATTATGAGATGTCATCCATTATGTAAATGCAAATATAAGGGTCTAGAGAGCAATGTAAATGGGTTTGGATTATTATTTAGTGTTGTGAGTTCTATGTTGGGGTTTGTGTAAAGTTTATCTTTGCATATCGTCATCATTTAATTAATGATATTGTGAGTTTATGTTTGTTATGGATAGCGAGTATAAATTATTACTTGGGTGTACTATAGGATTTCCTGCAGTTACATTTTCACATCAGAAACAACTTGGAGAGAGTAAGAAGTCCTCACCCGCAGATTTGTTTATGAGAAACATGGTTTGAATTCATAACTTTTCTCAGGTTATTTTCATCGTTTTATTGTTAAGTTTTCTATCATCTTATTTTCATGAAAGTCTAGATCTATGTATCTCTTTGTTCTTAAGTTTCATCACATTTATGAGCTTTTCTCATCTCAAAGTTTTAGATCCGGAACTTATAAATAATTTCATCAAGTTTTTGAGTTTTCTTAAGTTTTGGTTTTCGATTCGATGTTAGTTTTTGGAGATATTCATTATCCGTAAAGTTTTTTAAAGTCTTATTAAATATTAAGAGCACGTGATTTTCTGTTTGTGGTGAAATCGTGGTTATAGGATCTTCAAATCTCATCAAATTTTATTTGTCAGAAGCGTTTTCATTATTGTCAAATATTTAGTTGTGAAGTTTTCTTGGATCTATAAAAACAGTCATTGGTTTACAATTAGAAAAATATATTTACACTGAGTTTGTGTTAACTCAGTGAGTTGTGTGATTTGGAGTTGGTAATGTAATCATTCCAAAAAATTAAGTGAGATAATATGTAGGATTATAAATGGAGAGGGTAGCATCAAGAGCTCAACATCTGATAGCACAATGAAGAAGTAAGCGAGTTGAAGATAAGAGGAGAAGGAGACAAGAGACTACAGAAACATCTGCTGCATTTGAAGCACGTGACCTACACCAACCACGTGACATCCCTACTCGGAGACCCACCGAGATGACGAAGAAAGAGATGATTAGTCAAATGAAAAAAGAGATGATCATTTAACTCATAATGACAACGAAGAACATATTGATGAAGAAAGTATGCCTATTGAAGAGCTGAGAGCGGTAATTGCACAATAAAGAGAATGTGAGAGAGAATATATTAGCAACAGAGGGAGCAAGACTTTCCATGCAAAATGCAGTTTTGATGAATGAAAATAATAGGCTCAGCGAAGAAAGGTTTTTGCGAGCAGTTTATGGAGATTCAAAATCGCGAATAATGAGGAGTCCATCATGAAGGAGGTGATCACATCGCCGATAAAATAGTGAAGAAAGATATTACAAAACGCGCAAAAAAACATAGAGAACACAACGAAGAAAACGATATTCAAAGGGATACGAAGAGAAGTCTGCGATAACAAAGAGATTTACAAAGGGCGATGGAGTTAAATAGAAGAGAAGAGTTGGAAAGACAGATGAGGCATGTTGCGAGAAGTTGAATGAGCTAAGAGACATGTGAGCAATGCTGAATAATTCAAGAGGTGGTGGAAGTGGAATGCAATTGGATGAGGCAATGGAGGAAGCGTGACATTTTCCTTTCGCTCTCAACATATTATATGGAGAAATTCACGCGAAGTGCACATTGTCCACATTTAGAAGTATATTTAATGTGAAGGGAAATGCAACGCGACATATTAGATCTCATACCCTTTCATTACTATAGTGGGGGCATAATAATGCAGTTTTGTGCAATTATTTCCCAGCAAGTTTAAAAGGGAAAGCCGTAGCGTGGTTTAATGGTTTACCCGAAGGCTCAATCTCATCAATTGGTGATCTAGAGAGCAAGTTTCTTGAGACTTACATGAGCAACAACTTATTAAGACCTAGAATATAAACAGTTTTCAACTTAAAGCGAATACGAGGAGAAATCTT
The DNA here is from genome assembly GCA_023529315.1 of Papaver bracteatum. Classification (NCBI taxonomy): domain Eukaryota; kingdom Viridiplantae; phylum Streptophyta; class Magnoliopsida; order Ranunculales; family Papaveraceae; genus Papaver; species Papaver bracteatum. Next base: position 6,476 of record JAJJWX010004689.1, on the reverse strand, counting down.
GCTAATCTTAGTCACACGATGGAGAAACAGTTTCTATAAGCTCGCAGGACGAGAGGAAAACTTGATTCATGCATTTATTAACACACTGTTAGCGACAGATCCGCCATATATGCAGATATTCAGGTTAAAATATACTTTGAAGATGAAGGAGTTGCGAGAGTATCAAGAAGAATACATCGCTCTAGAGGAGAAACAAAAAGAGATGATGGTGCAACCTATCATAGCGAAGGAAGGTACCTCAAAACTTATCCGACGGGAAACTAATGTAGTATAAAATGTTCGTCAATTAGATTACAAGGAGTAGCATGATAATAAACGGCAAAAACAAGTTGCAATATCAAGTAGAGATGAAGAGTGGTTTAATAAAGAATATAGAGATAAACCTCCACGAAGAACACAATCAAGGAATGAGATACAATGGACAGCGAGGAAGATAAAATAACCAAAGATTCAGTGAGAGAAGACCAAATTCTCCTATGTTCAAAGATGTGAAACTCCCGAAGCTTAATACACCAATATAATTTTTTTGGGAAGCTGTCATACTATCTGAAAAAATTCATATACCCCCAAACATAGGCGTAGAGCCACGTTCAGGGAGACATATAAATTAATTATGTGTATATCATAGGGCATACCACTAATAATTGTATAAATGTGCAGAGAATCATATTGTGAATGATTGAGCTAGGAAAGTTAGATAGCCTTTTAGCATTAACGCCAGCACCACCACCACCACTAGCGCAACAAGAAACCCAACCTAAAGTACAACAACTACCCCAGGTGTTTCACATCGAAACTGAAAAGGGATCAGAATATCTGCGATGTAATCCATCATCCATTCTGCGAAGAATATCGCAAACTTTCACGAAAAATTTATGAGTAGGGTGCACAAGCGCGATCACAGCGGGAAAGATATCCATAGTGTGGCCAAGGTTTCACCTCTTGAAGAATGGTAAAAGCATCCCATAATGTTTTCACTAAAAGGTATGTGGAGACTTGAACTTATCTATCACTCAAAAGTCTATCTACTCTATCTCCTATCTTGAGACAAAAGTCGTTTTACTATATAGACTAAGAATATACACATGTGACATTTGAGCCGAGTATATCTCGCTTATCTATTTCTAATGTGTGTTGGTAAAGCTTTCGCTTTATCCAAGTTCATCTTTACCTAGTGACAAAGTCATGTTATGTTTCAATCACTTTGGAACGACAAAACGTTTGTGAATAACAACTATATGAATGCCTTCCGAGAATGTTTCAATGATTGAAATGAGAGTTTAGACAATATAACCACTAGGGGATATAAACATTGTTGTGGTAACATATATGTATAAGTCCTTAGCACTTGAACCGAAGTTTGCGAACTTTGTTGATCAAGTGGAAACCGAACGAGCTCAACTCCAGAACTCAGCGAACGTGCGTAGTTCTCGAACCCGAGAATTTCTGCTGGAGTTGTAGCTCGTTATCAGCTCTGGAACGATGGAAGTTCTCGAACCCGAGAATTCTGCTGGAGTTTGTGAACTCCAACAGGTTAGCTTGAGTCCGGTCGAACTTGAGTGGTTATGTCTAAAAACGATGTTCGTGAACTTATCTAAATTATCTAAGGAATGCTATTGCAAACCGTGGCTTTATAGTTCATGAATCGATTGAGTGAATCACATCGTTTTTGCTTCAATTATGTCTTGTGTAGTACATGAGATCTCATAGCAATTGAACAACTCTCTAACTAGTTCATTTGAGTCATTTGGACTAGTTATGGTAAAGAAGAATATGGTTGATATGAAAGTTATCATTTGGCTAACCATTTGGTTGACTAATATTGAACCAACTATTGTACACGTTTGGGTATGGTTACACAAACCCAAATCGTCAAGTACATGTGTGTATGGCAAGCTAAGTTTTCGATCTAACGGTTGAGAATATTAGCTTGTATCTAATCAGGTTTTCATCTAACGGTGAATATTGAATGCTTTGTTACTAAGCTAACATTGATTGCAAACCCGATTTGAAAGACTATATAAGGGAGAACTCTAGCAACTTGGAAACCTAATCCCACACATTCTGTGTGATACTAGTTTGCTAAGCTAGAGTCGATTCTCCTTTAACCTTTGGTTTCTTCTTCTAAAACCAGGTTAACGACTTAAAGACTTCATTGGGATTGTGAAGCCAGACCGATACTACTTTTCTTGTATGTGTGATCTGATCTTGTTGTTTCTATCGTATGAGTACAATTGTAATAATTGGCTTGAGATTTCTATCTCCGATAGGCAAGATATAAAAGTAATCACAAACATCTTCGTCTCATCGTTTGTGATTCCACAATATCTTTTTCGCCGTCGATTAAGACTATTGTGAGGTGATTGATAAAACTGAGTTGTTCTTCGGGAATATAAGTCTGTTTTATTGATTGGTTCTTGTTCACCTTGATTTATCAAAGATGGAACAAAACTCATAGGTTTATCTGTGGAGAAAGGTAGAGGGAGTGCATTAAACTCTTGTACTTTGGATCAAACAAAGGTTGAGTTGTTGGGGTTCACCATTCAGATCAAAGTACTCTATAGGCTAGTGTATAGCGTCTTAATAGTGTATCAGCTGTGGAAATAATTGTTTCATCATAGATTCAAAAGTGTGGTATTAACGACAGACAGTTTTGAAATGGCTTTAAAGTGCTGCAGATTAGTGTATTTTTCTGATTTGACATTTCAAGTTGAATCATGGTTTACGTTATTTCAAATTCGCATTAATTTCGATATATTTGAATACGTCATATTGTTATACGAATATAAAAAATATATTGGTTGATGATTGAAAACATTGACACATATTGGTCTTTGATTCAAAACTCAAATTACATCACTGCAATAAAATTCTTGCTGAAGTAAATACAATTTCATATATTTACTATCTGATTAGACTTTCTAATTGAATGTACAAAATCAATCATATACATGTTCACACATATGAGATATTTTGTATTGATTTTCAATTGGTACAAAAGAAAAAAATCTAGGCAACATTATATTCAACATAATTCTAAAGGATAATTCTTGAAGACAATCTTACAAGCCACCTAAGGTTCAAACTGCAAAGTAAAGTGATAGAAAATGACTAAGAACTAACTAGAACTTCATGTAAGCACTAAAGTATAAAAGTTTGGGCATAGAAGTTTCACCGACAAAGAGGCCCTGAAAAGTAGAGATAATACTAGTTGAATAAGGATGTAGTCTTTAATGATTGATATCATGAAAATAGCCATCAGCTAAACAAAGAATTAGTCTATTCAATTTGTTATTGGTCATCATAGTAGTGTGTGGCATTGGAAGAATTGGCTCTTGTTCCCTACAAGAATTAGTAAACAGAATCCAAAACAAACACTACAATGAGGAAGACAACAACTAAACAATAGTTTCTAAAAACTTCAAGACCTGCAAGTTCTAAAATTCCTATAGCAGATAAACTAAGAGATGTCTAGCAAAAAGATATAACCACTAAAAATCTTAGACAAAGAATCTAATTTTTTCTCGAATTGAGTAACAAGTTCAGATATCAACCATGCAGCCTCTGTTGATGCATTCCCAAGAAAATAATTATAAATGGATGTTTCCAAATCCAAAAGTTCAGATCATTTCATGAATCAACACAACAACAACATCGTAAAGTTTTTTCGAGGAACAGAAAAATAGTTGTTACCAACAGAAGTTATTTACTTCTAAAACGCATGATAAGCACTGCATAACACATTGATGGCACTTGACTGTGGACTAAGGTAACAAATTTATTTCATATTTCAAGTAATGGCTCAATGAATGCCATGGTAGACATATCTACATTCCACAAAAACAACTACTCAATTAATTACTTGGTCAAGTAATGGATGGGGGAAGTAAGGAGATAGATAACTAAGAAGTGGTCAACAAAAGAAGAAGATGGAGAGAAAGAAAGAAATGTGTAAGATCGGTTCGAAACTTAATCTATACTTATTGACAAAGAATCCTCAAGACATGCACTGCATATGATTTTCAACTGAGCAGGTGGAGCAGAAATGTTGCAATTGATGAACGAAAATGTGAATCCATGGCATTCATACATAAAATGTGCTAAGCATGATAAGAGCTATGAACCAACCCACCACACCCAATCGTATTGGGAATTCCCCGCATGCTTTCTTGACTCTGACATCCCAGCTGTAAAGTTTCCATGAATTAGAACTGGGTCTGAATAAGCTGAAAATGTTTGTGTAAGAGCAGCAAAAAGGTTTCCATGTTTAATTTCACTTTAAGTTAGTAACTTAGAAATATTTGTGTTGTTACATACAACGTAGATTTAGCTTGTCCCCATTTAGAACGACATAAAAGGGGATGAATAAGCCAGACTGCATGATGAAAAGAACACCAAGAAACCTCTAATAATAGAATATTAGAGACTTTTTGGAAATAAAGGCTGCAGCATGTTGGAGGATCTTTCACAATTGGAATCAATATCTCAATATAGGACCATTTCCATAATTTCATGTAACCTCAACTTTAATCGTACTAATATTATCCAAATGCACTAATACATTCCATACCTAAAAATCTGCATAAACATCTGATAAGTATGCTTCCAGATTTGTAATAACAAAGAAGACGTGTTGTACAAATAAACATTCCACCATATCATATAATTCACGAATTTTTCCCATTATAAATTAATTAATAATATCAAACCTTCATGCAAAGGAGTAGGTTTTCTAGAGGACTGTTTCGAGACTTAAGGTCAGCTGAAACTTGACCTCTTATGTCACGCTCTCCGTACTTTACATGGCTTTTCAGATTTTCAGGAAAACATACTTCCTTGTGTGACAAAACTGATTTTATACTTCTTCTCAACTTTATTTATTAGTCCTCTTGATCTTGCAATATTTTTACAAAACACTATGACATGAGTCACTCTGAAAGCCTTCTTTGCTGCAGGAACTCTTTAGCCTTAATTTTATTTTAGTCTGACAAACATAGGGAATTTAATAGAAAATGATCTATTATTTCAAACCATCTAATTTGTGGTGATATTTCAATGATAACAGAGATCAAACCAAGAATTAACTTGATCTCATGAAAGAAATCAACATAATATAGAAGGTGCTTTGAGGTAGACATTCCCCCTTCACATATCATTCCAAAACCTGCAAATAAATAAAAGAAAATTCATCTACATCTCTCAGTTTACAGTGGAGACAATTTTAGACCAACATGTTAAACAAACTTTAAAGAAAAGGAACATGCTGCACTCTTCATTTATTAATGAGTAGGTTCCTTTTATATTTCCCATCTAATTATAAGCTCAAACATTAATTGATTCAGAGATAAAGAACCAAACCATCGTAATATATATGTATCTCCCCTGACTTCAGCAGTTAAACCCTGGAACACTCAAAATGCCTCTTTTCTAAAAGCTTATTACATCCTTAACCTGAACAGAAAAAATTAGTCAAAGGAAAACTCTCAACTCTTTCAATAAAATCATACACTGAATGACGGTGCAAATGGCAGAGCTATAGAATTATGTGAATATACTCATTAGAACAGAATCCGGTAAACTCCTACTTACCTATGACATGGTATTTTATGTACCCCTGGATTGACACACCTGTGTCAATACAAAAGTGATTAAAGTATTGCAGTAAGATTCCAAAAACCAAATAACTGATCCAAATTGAAACCAATCAACTCAATACAAACCTTTAGAAACCAATCAAAATCACAAAAACAATTTCTGATATGTCTGCAACCAACTCAAAAATGCTATCAACCAAATCAGCCATACCACAATGGGCATGGGGAGAATACTATAAGAGTTTCTACCGAGTTTGGAGTTTTCTTTCAAAGTGCTTTTACCTTTAACATCACTTTAATGTGAAGTTTTTACAGCTCTTTGCCAAACTTATGGAGAGAAACCAATACACAATTAGACAAACAAATTATCCATATAATCAACAGAAAAAATAAAATCATGAAATACCAGAACCCAAATATAAAAAAAAACACAGAGGTAAGTAATTTTGTTAATCTTGATCTTTTATTCGATACAATTTTTTCTTTGCATCACCACCAGACCACACCAATACTACCAAAACCTGAAATGGAGTCTAACTTCATAGCTACCTGAAAAAGATCCATTAAGTAGCAGATTAAAAGAACCTGAATAATAATAAAATTAGAATATCACATTTTTCAAAATCCCATACCATAGCTTCATCCACAAATGATCTACATCCAACTACTAAATAAAAATATAAGAAGATAATGAGACCAAATACAGGTAAAGTTATATGATAATCAAAACTGGTAGGGAAATTAGCTTAATGATGCAATTTCATACTCTCTAATACATTTTGAAGCATTCATAGATAAAAAATTTCTAGCTCAGAAATGAAAAAGAAAAAAGATGTAAATCCACAAACCAACAATTACCCATTTAATCATGCTCAAATTGAA